>JAVJIF010022235.1:0-144288 GCA_038442645.1 Agave tequilana
CCCGCTTCCTCAAAGTACAATGGAAATCTCTTGGTGATCTAACACTTGATCACCAATTACAAAGCTCACTACAACACTTTCCTATAGGATAGATATGTCTATGGATGCTCAAGTGTAGTGTGAGAAATCAAGGAAAGAAAGCTTTGGTAGAAAACACAAGAAATCACTTTAACACTCTCTTGATAAAAACTCCCTTTTGATTGGAAGTATTAGCACTCTATTTTGTGGAGAAAACTCTTCTAAAAGTATCAGAAAAACTGCTCAAGAAGTCTCAAAAATCTTAACCTCAAACAATTGACAAAACCCCCTTTTATAGGCTGGCCAGAAAATAGAGCCGTTGGGGCTGTGTCAGTGCTGTCGGTCGACCGCCGGTCGACCGGCCAACGGTCATTTTTCTGACCGTTGCAGCCACCGGTCGACCGGCTCGGTCGACCGATAACCTGGAATGAACTGTCGGTCGACCTATCGGTCGACTGGACATTTCCAGAGAGCAAACTCTCTTGGGTCGGTCGACCGACCCGGTCGACCGGCCACTGTGCTGACAACGTGCACAGGGCTGTGCACTCGGTCGACCGAACCGTCGACCGTTTGGCCTGTCAGCCAGTCTCCAGGTCAGAAACAGGATTTAAAAATCTTTATAAAATCCTAAAAATACATAGAAATTCTACAAAAATAGTTTTACCAATATACTTGAAAGAAAAACATGCTTGCACAAAATCAAGACATGTTATATATGTTTTGGTCTCTTTTTGTAACTTGGAAATATTAAGCTCAATAACTAAAATGTATTTTTCCAAAACATGTTTTTCCAAACTTGTTTTTTTCTAAATCTTCATCAAATACAAAACAAGATATTTGAGTTCATTAAAGCATAGTGTGTATGGATATGATCCACTACACAATCAATAAGAATATCTATGTTTTTGACATAAAGCTCTAATCATGATTTTGGTTTAAAGATATGAACTATGAAATAACAAAATCAAGATAAATATTTGTCTCAAAGAAAATCTTTGTTCTAAATAAAAATTTTTCTAAACATAAAATCTTTTATGAAAGCACTTTAAATCAAGAGTTCTAATCAAGAGTGTGTGTGTGTGATATAACTTGAGCAATCCACCAACTATCTATCCTTTACATTTTTACTAAAACAAAAATACAAATTCTATACCTAGACCCAAGTCTTCAACTTCTTGAAGTCTTCCCTTGAAGGCTTCTCATCTTCTTGACTTGGTCCAAGCTTGATCCAAAAACTCCTTGGATCACCACATGCAAGCTCCAAATCTTGTTCTTTTATCCTTTGTTGAGCTATGCAACTACTAAGATCTTGATCATGAATCTGTCACTAATTAAACACAAATCATTAGTAACTATAACTACATGAGTTGATCATCATCAAAACTAGGGTGAAGGGCTTTGGGCCAACACATATGAAGAAGCCTATTGAAGATCTTGAAGTCTTAGAATCATTGTAAGAAATAGGATGTTAAAGTTTTGAGTATATGAAATTTGGCTCTAGGATTTGCACACACATTTGTTTCATATATTTCCTATATTTTAAAAATGGTTATTTCTAAGTTTTATGCCTTAGTTTATATATACATGTACCAAAAGCTTTATATCTTGAAAATCTTGTATAAAAACATGTGTATAAAACTATTTTCTGCATAATACTTAGCTATATGTATTTTTAAAAATATTTCTCAAAATTTTTCTAACTCTAAAACAAGCCAAGTTTTCTGTTTCAGGCAACTTCGGTCGACCGGCCCCGGTCGACCGGCGATGTGTCTGGACATGCACTGTTTGTGCATGTCTGTCGGTCGACCGGACCGGTCGACCGACGGAGAGCAAATTGCTCTCGGGTTATTTCGGTCGACCGGACCGGTCGACCGGAAGTAGGAAACTGTGTTTCCTCTTTTGGGACGGTCGACCGGACGGTGTCGGACCGGGAGCCAACGGCTCTCTGCAGCTGGGCTGGCGGTCGACCGGACCGGTCGACCGCCAGGCCTGCAAAATCCCAATGGCTCTTTCCTCTTTTGTGCAATTCTGAAATCTGTTTTTTATCTGATTTCTTGGCAGACTTTTTCAGTGTTTTTCAGGTCTTTTTCAGAAAAATAAGACCAAAGAAATTGTTTTTAACCTATTTTTTAACCCTATAAATAGAGGAGAAGTCTCTCTTGCATATTACTAAGAAAAATCCTCAAGTTTGTATTGTTTTCAAAGAAAAGAAAAGAGTTTAAAGCTTTCATTCCAATTCTTTTTGAGCCTGTTTTCAGTTGTGTTTGATTACTAATATCACTCTACAACTGAAGTTTTTTCTCACCACACTTCATAGAGCAAAAAATCCTATATTCATTCTATAGTGAAGTTGTAATTGAAGTGAGAGTGTTTGTAAAGAGTTTGAGAAATAGTGTAGTGATCTTGTTGTGATCACTTTGTTCTTGTATTCCTTTCCTTGTGGAGCAACCTCTTCGGTAGAGGTCCTTTGTACTCGGTGGAGCTCGGTGCTCGGTCTTCGATAGACCAAATTGTAAAGGCGTCCTCGTGGATAGTGGAAACCCTTCACGGAGGTGAAGGCGGGGATTAGAGCGGTGGCTCGAACCTCGAAACAAATCACTTTGTTTGCGATTGCCTTTGCGTCTAATTCTTGCTTTACTTTTCAATAGCTCCTTATTGCTTCTATTGCATACTTGTGATATTGTTTAATTCTTTTGTGCTACTATTTGCTTGCTTGTAATTCTTCTTGCCATATATTATTGTGTTTGCATCATTTTTTCATATCATTCATTTCATACTTGTGTGTGCCAATCCCGTACTCTTCCAACAAGAGCTTCACATAGCGCCTCAAAACCCATATCAAGGGGAATCAAGAGTTGTAGTCCAGAGCCTCGCAAGAGGAATTCGGCTACACTTGTTGAATTGTACTAAGTTGAGCCTCACTTGTTTTAGGTTCCGCATTTAGAGAGGTTAAATTTTTAAGATTAGCAATCACACCTATTCACCCCCCCTCTAGGTGTTTTTCGCAGAAGTGGTGCGAGGAAGAGGAGCGGCCTGGTGTGTGGTTCGGTCTGTGTAGAAGGAGTGGGGAGATGGTGTTTGCTGTGAGTTTTTGGAGAGAGGAGGTTTGCGTCAAGGAGAGGAGATTGGTCGCGACTCTGGAGGCCGAGGAGATGGCGCGCTGATGGGGGTCTCAGCAAGGATGGTGGGCTCGGCCATGAGAGCATGGCGGCGATTTGGGGAGGAAGAAGACAAAATATTCGAAGGTCAGGTTAGAGTTTAGAGGAATTAGGGAGGATTATATAGGGGGTTGTTAGGATTTAGATTTAGATTTGTAAGGATCAGGATATAATGGGTCAACGTGTTGGCTAATGGGTTATGGGGTTAGCTTAGTGGGTATGAGGGTTTAGGCTATTGGATTAATGGGTTTGGATAAAAGATATTAGGTATGGGCTAAATGGTATGGTGAAGATGAAATTAAATAAAATAACAATCTTAATAATATTATTAATAATAATAATACAAAAAAGTAATATTAGTAAAAATAATAACAACAACAACTAATGGTAATTAATAATAACAACAATCAAAATTAGCAATAATATTAATAATAATTTTAATAATAATTTACCATAATAACAACAATAATGATACTTATACTACATTAATAATGATAATAAGAATAATAACCCCAATAATAATAATAATAATAATAGAAAAATCAGTAATTAAAATTTTTTGTAGGAAATATGATAATAATATATAAAACTAAATTAGCATTTTACTATCTCAAAAATTTTGTATATTTAATATAATAATAGTCATACATCAAGTTAATAAAATAAATACACAGAAAATTTAAAAAAGTATAGTATTTTAAACTAGGGATATTACAGGAAGAGTGTGCGGACTTAATCATGGAAGAACTATAAAAATGAGGAATCACCGATGCATACACCCTTGCCTACCAGGTATGCATTGTTGTAATCAATTCATGCATATCCTTATTTACCAAAAAAGTTCTACTCTTTTTTGAGTTCTTATTCAGTATATATTACCATGTGTTTGGAGATAAATTTAACTGTTTTTTTTATGTTGCTATGCGTTGGACATAAATTTGAATTAGAGTACACTTCTCATTTCCTCTAAAAGTATGACTTAATATGTCTCTTGCTCCATTTGACATGGGGATATCGGTTGGTCAAAAGTATAAAGCGAAAGGGTGAGTGGGAATAAAATAATCGTGGGCAATGGTTCTTTGTTATGGAGAATCTGTAAAGTCCCATGCAGAACCTGAACATACACGCACAGATACGCGCCACAAAAAGAGGAAAAGAAAATAATAAAAAACTATTATTTGTTAAGCTGGCCCCTCCTCTTCCATTCTTCCCGCAGTGAGGAATTGCTAAGCTGAAAAGAGTGTCCTAATGTTTATGAATATATAGTAATATCGGCATCATCATCAATTACTAAATATGTTCATGGAATGCCACATTCAAGCTTTTAGCATTTTACGCAAGTGTGTGGTGCGACTGTGTTCTTGTCGTTCCATTCCTTCGGATTGTATTGATGCCTGGTTAGTTCAATATATGTTTTTTCATTCTGGATCTATGTCTGAATTTTAAAACTTCTCTAATTAATGTGAATATGATAAAATTCAAATAAAAAACAAGCCCTGAACAGCTGACCGTATAGCTTTTAAACAAAACTTGATTTGCTAGCGGGTTTGTTCTGCAAACAGGTCTGACTGTCAGGTCGGATCTGTAATGAAACGGGTCAGGTTTTGCAGCTGGCTATAGTGATCGGATCTGAGTGGGATCTGCTATCGGGTTTTTAATTTAAAACCAATTGATTGTATATTGGTTCGAGTCTGCTTGGCCTTGCTTCATGCAGAACGGAGGTCGCGAGATCAACGTCGAGGGTGGCGAAAGCTCGGCATCGAATGGGGAGGGTGGCGAAGTCTCGGCAATGATGGAGGAAGGCTGGCGAGGTCTCGGCGACAGTAGAGAAGGCCGAGGAAGTGGGCTAGGGCGTGGGCGAGAGGAGGTTGAGGCAGTCGGTGCTCGGGTGCTGGTTGGTGCTCAGTCGCTGGCTGGCGCTGGGGCGACTGTGCTCGAGCGTGATGATGGTGTGAGGAGGAGGGCTTGAGGGTGAGGACATGAGGAGGAGAGGAAGTTAGGGAGCTCATTGAGTCGATGTTGCAGATGATTGGAGAGAGGAGAAGGTAATCAAAAAAAGAGTAAGAGGGGATGAGTTGATATTTTTTTTTGTTTTTCTTTATAAAGAGAGGGGATAAATACAATTAGAGTTCCCCATAGATTTTTAGAGTTCATATCTCACTCAGATTCGAGAAAATTTCAAAAGCTTTATTCAATAATTATTTTTTTAAAAAAATACATAAAGCAAACTAAAAGGAACAAAAAATCTCAAAAAAACCAAAATATAAGAAAAGAAAAATATATGCTATCTTATCTACTTTAAGGTTGCGAAGAGCTAAAAGAACTATATAAATTGAACAATGCTTAAGAACTCGCAACCCCATATTCTGCACCTGCATTTCTTAGCCGAACACATCAAACAAGCATGGAGAGAATTGAAACGCCTGGGCTTCACGAACTCCAAGATCACAAACTTCTCCAACCCCAGCGTGTTGAGATCATACGAATACACCATGCCATTGTGGAGGATGAAAACAAACTCCAATGTCGAGTGGAAAGCCAAGATAGAGTAACCCAGAACAGGTTTCGGATCCAAGTAAACCCGAGGTTGTTCGCGTGCTTCAGCACCCACTCGTTCCTTTCACTTTCGCGCCTCCATACTACAAGCCCAATCCATGAAAATGTGCGAAGCACAACTCACCGCTAGCCTCCCGATATATGTTGCAGGTTTTACTTGGCAACGTACCTGATTTCCGTGGTCACCGTTTTAGGAAACCTGATCGGTTCCAACGTCCCTTGATCCGATAGAGGAACCCTCATGGTTTCCAAGCAAACCCTTTTCACCTTCGCCCCCTCGGGGCGAAACGACACGACGTAGGCGTCGCTGTTCCACACAGTGAAATCTGTCTTGTTTCCAGTTGGAGCATAGTATTGTCTATGCCGAGGGCGTGCCTCTTGCCCCCACGTTCCGGTCTTGGACGAGTAGACCGTCCATGCGTTCCCTCGCCGTTTGTTCGATCGAGAGCACGGCCGTAGTGGGGGGAGACCCACGGCTCGAACCCCAAGACCGAAGGCTCAAACCCTAACGTCTCGCTGGTTCTCGGAAGCTCAGCCCATGACTTTGTGACCGGGTTGGCAGACGTAGTAGACGTGCCGCCAATAGTGACTTCTCGCGGAGCAGAGGATGAGGCCGTTGCTGGAATCGAGGATCCTGACCCAACTCTGCCGAGGAAGGAAGGATAACGTCGAATCGACGTTCACGTTGATGTTGTTACTGCTGTTGGTTGGCGGCGAAGAAGTCAATTGCGCGGCCGCCGTCTTGGATAAAGTGGCCGATGGGGGGGGAGCGGAGTTTGAGGATGTCGGTGGTGATGAGATGCAGCCATGATTCGAGACCCGCTTGGATGTGGGGAGGGATTTAATGGGAGAAGGAAGAGGATTTTCATGGTAATATCTTTGGGAAAAGTTGAGAGAAACACATCCTCTACGACTTCGTTCATGGTGTTTTGCGGTAGCAGAGAAAAGCGGAAGAGGAATTACAATTTCATTAAAAAAAAAAAAGATCGTTCCTTTATATAGACCGCAGCAGTTCCTTTATTGCACGAAAAGTCTTGATTTCCTTTTTCTTTTCTTTTTTTTTTTTTTTTTTTTTTTTTTTTTTTTTTTTGTTTTTTTCCCCTTTTGAGTGCAATGAGTGCCGAGCAAGAAACCTACATCTACATTGACTCCGTCATCAAATTTTCATATAAATATACCGGATTTTATTAAGGAATCCGAGGCCTAGGGGAGTTCACAAAGAGGTTGGGCACTTGGGCGGGTTTCAGAGAAATAGTTCGAACACGAATCCAAACTTTGGTCGGACCTTTGAGTAGTTTGAAACAAGGCTTGTCAATTGGGTGGATTCGGAGGGTACGGGAATTATCAGAACCCGAGCCCGTTGAATATTTATTAGTATCAGAACCCGATCCATTTACCCCCAGTCCAAAATCATTGTTCCCATAACTGTCCTATTTAGCCACGGGTTCAGATTCGTTTACTCGACCAACCCGATTAGCTCCTGGCTTGTTCATTCTTTCCCACAAACTATTGATTCAAACTACATATATACCTATTGATTCAAATATCCTACAATATAAATTAAAATATGATAAATCCAACAAACATTTGACACACTAAGTTGAGCAAGATTCAAACAACAAATATAAGAGTTTACAACATTCCAAATATAATATATAATTAATTAAATATGTATGAGTCTTAATCCGGTACGGTTCGAGTAAAATCAGATTCGACTCTTTTACTAATTAGTTAATCGAGTTCGGGTCCTATTTAAGTTTGCGGGTACAAAAATCTAACCAAAATTGTCTAAACGAGTTTGATTCGGGATGGGTACGGGCCCAAACTCGACTCATTGACGGGCCTATTTGAAACACATCCATCGGGTTTTGGGTCACGTTCGCATCAGTTCAGCTTTCAAGCGATTTGGGCGGCTTTGGGTAGATTTTGACTAGGTTTATAGATGACATACCATGTAAAAGCATACGTAACATACATATAAATAGATATTTGATGTACATATGCAAGTTATATATGTATATCCATAATATGCATTATGCACATACATATACACGCATATATTGGTATATACCAAACACTGATAAATATACATCCATATCTATATATTTTTATGTAAACATGTATAAAATTAATTTATACATACCATAAAATGAAATCTCGTGTTTTTCGGGCAAGGTTTATTGAAATCTATTTGATCGTGTTGGGGCTGGTTTCACGTTATTATAAAAACTGCAATTTCATGTATAAGTTTTAAAAGGAGATAATTCACAAAAAATAAGAGCAACAGTATGAGGTATGATACATGGTTATCGAAGATTACCTCAAGGAAACTAAATTGGAACTATTTTTTGTACTATTTTTTGAAAATAGAATTTTTTCTAGTAGAATATTTTTTAGAACCGAAACTATTTTAGTTGAACTTTGGTGAAGAAACAATTGGAACAATTGGTATGTTTCCTTAAAAATTAGAGCTAAAAGGTGGAATATTTCATTGAACATTTGATGGAACGACATCTTATTTATTTATTTTTAATTAGAATTTGTACTCAGCGCCAATCTAAAATAGTGCACGTAAATTATTTTGCCGAAATTAAAAATGTAATTTTTGAAAGGGGTTTTCTAATGCAATCTTACAGTAATATAGGAATATTTTATGATGAATTAAATAGAGATTAGAACTTTCTGCTGATTTTAATAGAACATAATTTATCTTTTGCAAATTACAACGGTTGAAAAGGGTTTCTGGCAATTTTGCCATTTCCCCCCCTTTTTTGGGCGGCAATATATATCATACATGAAGCAGTACCGTCGACATTAATTTGTGGAGACCCGCGAAGTAAGCTTGCGTGAAAACAGCAATTTTTCCACGTCATTGAAATCATCATATTATCTTAATTAAGTAATAAGTATATCATTAGTGTCAAATAGTGTGACGTGTCATCACAGATTACACTACTTTTCATCACAGAGTGAGATAATCATGTTTTAGTTGAGCACCACCTAATACCCTTCACGTGTTATATTTCTGATGATTAATCAAGAGTCTTCTAGTTTTGCATGTGAGATGCGTGAGGTATTTTTTATTTAATTCAATAGAAAAGTGTTTTTTTTTTTAAATTAAAACGGTGAGCCTACAAAGAGCCACAGTGTTTCATTAGAAAGCCTTTAGTGATAACATTCTTGTAGATATGTTTGATAGAACAGACCGCCCTCCTTAACTAACTGGTTTCTGTGTACTCGCAGGTGCTGAGGAAAAAGATACAAAAATACAGAGTAAAACATAAAGAATATATGCCCAATGAAAATAGAAATTTCGTGAATAGAAAATCCAAATCATTGCACCGGTAGCAAAGTCAAGATGAATTTTGAGAAAATCAAAAATTCAAGTTACTCCTGTAGCAAAATTCAAGTGGAAAAGTTGATCACCTATTTTCGTTGGGACATTTTAAAGGGTTTTGGTAGACCATAAATTTGAGTTTAAATAAGCAAAATTATTGGGCCGGCTACATTATGAATGTTACCATGCACTAGTGTTTTTGCTTAATTTTCAATGTGAAACAAAATTATAATTCTGCTCACTCTTTTTGCCTTGAGTGCTTCTAAACATTAACATCTTTTACATGAGCCATTAGCCTTCATCTTTATCCTTGCAACTTGCTAGTTTAACAATACTTTCGTTTTGTTTAGAAACTGGGTGGGTCCCTCTTGATGTAGATCAAAGTCTCATGTCTTATTAACATTCCCAAAATTCATCAATGATTTGAACTTCTTTTTCCACCTCATTAAGAAATGATTTTAACCAATTTTTAGAGACAATCTTGTATGATAATGTCAACTTGAACATGTCCAATCTGTTGTTAAACAACTCTAGAGTGTCCTAATTTAGGTCCTTTCTTCCGTACTTTTGGCATCAAATTGTATATTTCTTCAATCATAATCATCCATTATTTTTGGAGAGATATATGATTCCTTTTTAGTGTAAAAATAAGAAGGCTTAATTTCAGAAAACTACCAAGAATTTTTACCCAATTTCAAAAACACTCCCAAACACTTTCAAAAATACAGAAAACATCGGGAACTTTTAAAATTTTCAAAAAACTACTATGAAAAAAGTATAATTCATAGTAGTTTATTGTAATTTTCTCATAGTTTATAGTTAGTTTTGAAATCTGCGTAATAGTTTTAGGAAACGAAGCCAAATAAGAATTCATTTACGTACATGAATACAGGATTAGAGGATTCAAATTCAAAGTTCCTTATACATAGAACTCAAGCAACGATTTCAAAAGTAATGAACAACCGAGTAACAAGACTAGAGGGTCCAAATTCAAAGTTCCCTCTAAATAATAAATAAATAAATAAATTAGTACATTATCCAATAATCAATTTGAATCATAGCAAAAATTGTTAGTATTTTGGATGCCACATAATTATTGGAGAAGAATTCAAGTTCAGGTGAAGGTGTTACGAGCTTCAGAAATTAAGAACGGACAGGTGTGCACAGTTTGTGCACAGACTATGGAGAGTCGATTAGTCTATGGAGAGTCGACTAATGAAAACTAGTCGACTAATGACTCTCAGGAGTCGACTAATATGGCGCAACAGAGAGTGGATTCATCTCAGCAGTCAACTAATAAGCAGGACTAGTTGACTAATAAATTGGACTAGTCGACTAATCATCTTGTTGTCAGTTTTTTTTAGGGATCTGATTCGTATTTGAGTTCTACCCAAGTTTTCTATTCCTCTAAGGCGGTGTTGTTGCCTATTAATGAAGTTTGTGTTAGACTAGGATGATCCTAGATATCTATATAAACCCCTTGGGGTTGGCTTTGAAGGCAAGTCAAGTTCTTGAGAGCTTTTCGCTATTGAGAGTTGTGAGATAGAGATATTCTAGTAACTCTTGTATTTTCTATCTGTTTTCAATATAAATTCTCTCCCTGCCGACCACGTTAAATATGATATTCTTGTATTTTATGGTGAATTGTCTTTATTACTTGTTGTGGTAGATCATTTTTACGCTTCAATTACCGAGTCTCTCAGTGTTTTCTCTTGTTATCTCGACGTTTCACAACAAGTAGTATTTTAGGGCAAGTGTCTCTGAGGTTTTCAACATTGATATCAGAGTGATGGCTTGCAAGATGACCACAATAATTAAGTTTGAGGAGGAGAAATTCGATGAAAAGTCCAACTTCTTATTGTAGAAGCAAGTAATGGCGTTGCTTGTGAAGGAAGGCACACACCGGGCCTTACTTGGTATTGAGTAGAAGCCATGGATGATGAAGGATGATGAGTGAAACGACATCGACTTTCACACAAGGCGACGATCATACTATGCCTATCAGATGAGGTTCTCTATAATGTCATGAATTATAAGATGAAGGTTCACCTAGAGGGGGGTGAATAGGTGATGGCTAATCTAATGGTCACTTAATGCCAAATAATGCGGAAGTAAAAACTATTATGACCTAAACTAAACTCTTACACTAAACACGAGTATAACACAAGAGTGTTGCCGAATTCCCCGTGAAGGGCTCTGGACAAACTCCTCTAGATTCCCCTTGATAAGGGTTGAGGTGCCGCGTTGCTCTCTTGGTTGAATACAAGTGTTAGCAAACAATCCCAAGCAAGTATAACAATTAAGCACACAAGATATCAAGCATATAAAGATGAGCACAATAAAAGTATGCAAGATATAAACAAGAGACAAAGAGAGAGAGAGTGAGCAATCGCAAACACAAGGGATTTGTTTCGAGGTTCGAGTACACTTGCTCTACATCCCCGCCTTCGACACACGAAGGATTTCCACTATGCTTGATCCCAATGGATCACTCCTCGGTGCCGCAACCCTACAATCCCTCGAACTCTCTAGTCCCGTACACACCGCAAGCCCACCGGCTCGCCGAGGCCGCACCTCAAACAAGGAGTTCGCACCCGAACTCGAAACACCGAGTCCCACTAGGACCCGAAACAATGCGAACACACATGTCCGCCTCCTCAAAGAACAAAGATGAACTTTGGTGATCACAACTCTTGATCACCTAAAATCCTCTCACAAAAACACTCCTATAGGATGAATGATCAATGGATTGCTCAAGTTTTGTGTGAGAAAACAAGGAAAGAGATGGTGGAGGAAAACTCAAGAAAATATCTTTTTAACACTCTTAATAAACTCCCCTTTTGATTGGAAGTATTGTCTCTAAATTTTGTGGAGAAAATCTCTTAAAAGAATAGGAAAAACTGGTTTAAAAACTCTCCCAAAATCTTAAACAAAACAGCCCCCAAATGCCCCTTTTTATAGAGTCTGGAAAACTAGCCGTTGGGGTCTGTCAGGCCTGTCGGTTGACCGTCCGGTCGACCAGCCAACGGTCATATTTCAGACCGTTGTGCCATCAGTCGACCGGTCGTCGACCGAACCAGGATACAGAGAGCAAGTCTCTCTGACCGGGTCGACCGCCTCGGTCGACCGGGCCTTTCCAGAGAGCAGAGCTCTCTGGACGGTCGACCGGGTCGGTCGGCCGGCCCTCCTGCCAGAACTAGCATGCACGTCTGTGCACGTCGGTCGACCGCCCGGTCGACCGGCTAAAGCCAGATCAGAAAACTTAGGGATTTAAAACTTGGTCTTTTTGGCTAAAATAAAATCCCATAAATACTGAAAAATCTACAAAAATAGTTTTACAAATATACTTTGATAAACAAACATGCTTGCACAAAATCAAGGCATGTTACAAATAATTTGGACTATTTTTGTAACTTGAAAAAATTGGCTCAAAATGAAAAACAGTATTTTCCAAAACTTATTTTTTCAAAAACTTCTCAAATACAAAAACAGATATTTAAACAACTTTGAAAGCATAGAGTGTATGGATATGATCCACTACACAAACATGGTGAAATATCTATGTTTTTGACATTAAGCACTAAACATGGTTTTGGATAAAAGATATGTAAACTTAAAAACCAAAATCCAAACTTGTATTTTTTAAAATTGAAAATCTTTTGTAAAAACAAAACTATCAAGAGTGTGTGTGTATATGTACTTGAGCAATCCACCAACTACTCTATCTTTACATTTTAACTAAAACAAAATCTTCTAAAAATAAACCTAGACTCAAGTCTTCATCTTCTTGAAGTCTTCACTTGAAGGCTTCTTGACTTGGTCCAAACACCGTGCTAGCTCCAAAATTTGACTTTAAATCATTTGTTGAAGCTATGCACCTACTAAGATCTTGATCATAAATCTGTCACTAATTAAACACAAGATCATTAGTACTATAACTACATGAGTTGATCATCATCAAAACTAGAGTGATGGGCCTTCGGGCCAACAATCTCCCCCCTTTTGATGATGATAAAACTCATGAAGTTATATATGCATGGATTAAAGTAAAGCTTCAAAGAAGCTCCCACTTAACTCACGCATCTCAAATAAACAAAATAAATATGAATGAGACACATAACTGTTGGCCCAAAGGCCTTCCACCCTAGTTTTTGATGATGATTAACTCATGTAGTTATGTTTACTAATAATCTTGTGTTGTTTAAGTTTCAGATCCTTTAGCAAGATATTAGTTGGTGATTAGCTTCAACAAGGAGTTTAGAAGCTTTTCATGGTGATTCCGGTGCCAAAGCATAAAGATCATACCTTTGCACTCGGTGGATCACGTTTGGGACCAAGCCGACTTGAAGATGGAAGATCATCAAGAAGACTTAGGTATCCTACTTTAGTTTAGTGTGTTTAGATCCATTTATAAAGCTTAGTATAGTTGATATGCTCAAGTGCACAACACACACAAGTTTTATGTTTGAATTTGGTTTTCATGAATAGTTTAGATCAAAACAAGTTTAAATAGTTTTTATGTATATTAGATGTGTTCAATATACATACATGCTTCATTTCTTAAAAAAACTTATTTTGATATGTCTATTCATGAGTTTTAGGAAAAATCAGATTTCCTATTGAAAAATCCAAGTTTGATAAAATACAAGTTTTGGTTTTGGTAAAAATGATAAAACACAAAATAGTTCATATTGATTGACATTTGAGCTAAACTTTTTATACATGTTTATATATCAATTCAAAATGATAAAACTATTTTTGGATATTTTTATAAGAGATAAAAGAATTTTTAGAAATATTTTAACTTATGTTTTTCTGCCCAGAACAGTGGCTGACAGGCCAGGTCGGCCGACCGCACGGGTCGACCGCACTTAAGGCCGGTCGACCCATGAGGTCGACCGACGTGCACAAGCTTGTGCACGTTTGGCAGCCACAGGGACGGTCGGCCGGGCGGCCGACCGGACTAGAGAGCTCTGCTCTCTGTTTCTGGCGGTCGGCCGGACGGTCGACCGAGATGGCCCAACGGTCATATTTCTGACCGTTGGCGGTCGGCCGGCCGGCCGACCGCTAGCCTGTCAGACTGCCAGATCAGCCTAACGGCTAGTTTCTTTTTTTGGCCTATATAAACCCCATTTCTTTGGGATTTTGGCCAAGGTTTTTACAAGAGAAAAATTACAGTTTCCCCAGAGTTTAAAAACAAGTTTTCAAGTGTTTTTTAAGCTTTAAACTTCCAATCTTATTTGTTTTAGGTTTTTAGAAAAATCAAAGAAAAGAGTATTTTGGGAGATTTGTCTTGGCTTTCATTTTCTATCTTTTAGAAGAGTTTTCCCAAGTTTCTTTCTTTGAGTTTTTGTTTTTCAAACACCTAGTTTTTCACACTTGAGCTTATCTTCTATCCTATTCTATTTAGGATCTTTTTGTTTGTGGAAAAGGAGAGATTGTTTGTGGTTGAAAGAGATCACCTATTGTAAACCTTCATTATTTGGTTGCTCCCTCTTTGGTAGAGGTTGAGGTTGTGGATTTGAGGTGATTAGTTTGCTCCCTCTTTGGTAGAGGTGGAGATTGGTGTTTACTCCCTCTTGGTGAGGTGGAGTTGGTTGTTGGTTTGTATCCCTCAAGTGTGAGGTGGATTGGTTGTTGTTTGGCTACGGGCCTACCCCTCGTTTGTGAGGCGGTGTTTGAGAGAGGAGTTCGGTACTCCATTGTTGTAACAAATCCTCTTCGGTTGAGGTTCCCTCGGTGGGAGATAGTGGATTGGAAATCCTTCACGGTGGTGAAGGCGGGGATGTAGAGCTAGGGGCTGGAACCTCGAAACATATCTTTGTGTTTGCGTTTGATCCATTGTCTCTCAACTCTCTCTCTTTTATTTGTGCATAGCATTGTTCATATTGTCATATCATTCATATTGCTTGTTGTGCCTTGCATATATTCATATGCCTATTCATATTATATGCTTGGTTGTTTGTGTGTGCCTCACTTGTACTTAACCACAAGAGCTTCATATAGCACCTCAACCCATATTTAGGGGAATCAAGAGGAGTTAGTTCAGAGCCCTTCACAGGGAATTCGGCTACACTTGTGTGTTGTATTAAGTGTGTTGCAAAATTTGCATTAGCTTCTGCATTTAGCGTACTTAGTTTCTAGATTAGCACTTACATCTATTCACCCCCCCTCTAGGTGTTTTTCAATTGGTATCAGAGACTACGCTCCTGATATTAGGCTTAACATCCTAGGAGTGAGATCCATTTGTTTGCTAATCTATTGTTTGCATTTACTTGTTTGCACACATATAGTTTACCATGGACTTCATGACCCCACCTATGTATGATGCTTCCAACATTCTTGTTTGGAAGACTAGGATGTCCATATACCTCCAAACCCTAGGCTTACATGTTTTCCTTGCGGCTACCAAGAAATGCTATCTTGGAAATCGCATTCATATAGGGGCCAGTGCACAAGCCCTTGAGGCCATTAGAAGCACATTAAATAAAGAATATCTTATGCTTGCTTCTAACTTTGATTCCGCATTTGCAGTGTGGAATATGTTGACAACCACCACCACCACCTCCAAGCTTCAATTGCCAATTCAACCGGAGGAGTCTAGTGGAGAATCCGACTCACACTCAATGCTTAATGGTCCAAGGGAATGACTCCTTTGAGGTACATTCGGAATCTCAACTAGATTGTTTTGATGCTAGTTCTTCATGTGATGATTATGTTGATCCCTATGCTTTGAATGAAGAACTATCTATAGTTTGTGAAAATTAATTGAAAAATATAATTTGTTGAAAAAGAAGACTTTGCTTTAAATAAAGAAAATGTAAAATTGTCTTCTAAAATTGAGATTGTTTTGCAAGAAAAGGAAGAGGTTTCTAGTGAATGTGACTCACTTAGATCTCAACTTAATCTTGTTTTAAAAGAAAATGAAGTTTTAAAATCTAAAAATGATTGTCATGTTCTTTTGAAGAAAATGAAAATTTGTCTTCAAAAGTTGATTTTGTTTTTAAAGGAGAATGTTGCTTTGAAAATAAAATAATTTCTATTTCAAATGATTTAAATGTTTGTTTGAAGAAAAATAAATCTTTACAAAATAAAATTGTTTCTCATGTTTGCCATGCTAGGTAGTATCACACACTTCACCTATTGCATGCCACACTTCTTCTTTGATTGATAATGATATATCCATGCTTAAGAAGAGTGTAGATTGTTTGGGCTCCACTTTGAGCCAATGTGTTGTTGGGCATACACGATTGAAATCTTTGTTTCGAAAGAAACAAGTTTCATCTATTCATGCACCCCTCCACGGCATACACATGCTCCACAGACACACCCAACACATGTATGCTCATGTGTACACTTGTACACATTGTGGACGTAAGGGCCACCTTGCTAAATTTTGCTTTGATAGATTACATAATGTAAATTTAGCAAATAAGTTTGTTTGGGTTAGAGAAGGTACTAACCCTCATGGACCCAATAAGATATGGGTACCAAAGACCACCCCTCTTATGTTTGATGTAGGTGTGGGCTCTCACATGACGTGAGAGTAGAGCTACCTTGGAGTGGATGCGTTCCGTGCTTAAAGAGAACAATTTGGATGCATCACTTTCAAGGGAAGTTTTGGTGGAGAGGACCACCATGTTTTGGAGACAAGGAAAGTTGCATTCTAGGTTTTGGTAACGATCCCTAACTCCTATTTATTGTTTACATGCTTTTCATATTCATTGTTTATAGCATGTTTCATTGTTTAGTAATTAGTATGAAAATGCCATGTTAATTAGATTCTTGACATACATGTATAGTATTTGAGACACTCATGTTTAATATGATTATTATTTTGTGTTCTCGTATTTGATTAGCTATCATGTACATCATAAATCTAATAACATGTGGATATTCATAATAATCATGTTTATGTTTATCATGTTGATTTATATCTTGGTTTTCTGCTTCATGTGTTGATTACATGTTTAGATGTTAGTTTTCATTAAGACTAGGATTTATACTTGTGCATATAGTGAGCCACAAATAAATCTATATATGTTTGGGCTTGATTGCTTATTTGAACCCATTAGATGTGCTAGTATAGTCTAGTTTTGATGATTCATACATTTTAAACTTGTATTCCCATTTTGAAGTTGTTTTGTAGATCATGTGTTTTACATTTCATGTATATGTGCATTTTGCCAAACCTTAAGTTATACATGTATACCCTTTGAGTCATTTGCCTTTCATGCAAATCTATATATATGGACTCAATTGTGTTTAGGGATATGTATGTATACTTATTGTGTTGACAATTCATACATATACCTTGAAATGAAATTTGTTTTGGTGAAAATTTAGTTTTTCTTGATTTCGTGTTTATTTGTTTAACTTTATGTATATGTCTACTTTATCCAAACTATTGTTTATACATATACATCCTTTTGAGCCACGTGCCTTCATGCATGTATCTTAGTGGACTCGTTGTGTTTTGGATATGTATGTATGCTTTAGTTTGTATAAGACATACATATACCTTGAAGATTAAATAATTTTGATGACTTTCATTGTTTCAAGGAATTTTGAGCTTAATTGGAAATTTCATAATGTCATGTCACACATTACTTGTACACTCACCATTTTTTTTAAATATTTCTCATGAGTATGTTTTCATGAGTATGTATGGACTTTATTGAATATTGAGTGTTTTTAAGTGCTATGTGATTTACATGTGTTTTATGAAAATTAATTTTAGTTTATTCCTTACTTGAAGGATTTCGTACTAGTTAACAAAAATTTCCATTTTAACTAGTTCGTATTCCTCATTTTGATATGAGTTATACCATACTTTTATTGTTATGTCAATTGGTATCATTGAACTCTTTCAATTGGTATCAATCTTGATTCTTTTGTATACTCATATGTGTTTATGTATGTATGCTTTCATTTCAATAGTATCAATGTCTATTGGTATCTATTTTTTTCATACATATATGTTTTATTTGTGCCTACTATATTCCTATATCTTAGAGCACAAATATTTGTTTATGCTAAGATTGAAAACCTTAATGATTATCCTATTTCAATTGATTACTTTTAAATTGGTATCAAGCCTACGCATTGTTTTAGTTTGTATTTCATAAAGGGAAAAAATTTGACTTTCATATTTCAATTGGTATTTGTTTCCCACTCCCTTACTTTATGATATCAAAATTGTTTATATGGCTTAAAAAGAAAAATACTATCTTTTGATATCAAGATGTTCATTTGAATATGTTTTAAAATTGGTATCTCAAAATTTTATTTTAAAGAAAATAAATACAAAAGTTTTGATTTGTATTGACTATATGCAAGGAGAGCTTAACATCTCTTCTACATATAGATTCATGTTGAGTGTATCTTGTATTGAGGAGCTTGACATCTCTTGTTTATGTGATACACGTGTGTAGGGGGAGCTTCACATCTCCTCTTATGCATTACATAATATGTGTTATGTGAATTGGGGCTTGTCATCCCTTCTTCATGTAATGCATATGTGTAGGGAAGTTAACTTAGCGTCTTCCTCTTCATGAATGTATATAGCATATACCATTTGTTGATTGACCTATGTTTACTTTCAATTGGTATCAAGATGCTTCATTGACGTATTTTCAATTGATATCTTAATTGATTGTCACCCCTAATTGGTTTTTGTTTTTGTTTTTGTTTTAGACAAAAAGGGGGAGAAAAATTTTGTTTTGTTTTGATTGTTTACCCCTTTGTTGATGATTGACAAAAAAGGGGAGAAAGATTTTGAGTTTATAAGATTTATATATGCATAGTTATGTTTTTGCATATATTAAGTTTAATTTAGTTTAATTTAATTGGTATCTAGAGCATGAGATTTATATATGCATAGTTATGTTTTTGCATATATTAAGTTTAATTTAGTTTAATTTAATTGGTATCTAGAGCATGTTGTATTTTTGAACATTTCATTTGGTATCTAGAACCTTTTATTGTTTATGCATATCTATGCATTCATGTTTAATATTCATTGCATATTATGTTTATTTGTTTATGCATGAGTTAAGGGGAGCTTCTTTGAAGCTTAACTTTAATCCATCATATCTAACTCCATGAGTTTTGTCATCATCAAAAAGGGGGAGATTGTTGGCCCAAAGGCCTTCCACCCTAGTTTTGATGATGATTAACTCATGTAGTTATGTTTACTAATAATCTTGTGTTGTTTAAGTTTCAGATCCTTTAGCAAGATATTAGTTGGTGATTAGCTTCAACAAGGAGTTTAGAAGCTTTTCATGGTGATTCCGGTGCCAAAACTTAAAGATCATACCTTTGCACTCGGTGGATCACGTTTGGGACCAAGCCGACTTGAAGATGGAAGATCATCAAGAAGACTTAGGTATCCTAATTTAGTTTAGTGTGTTTTAGATCCATTTGTAAAGCTTAGTATAGTTGATATGCTCAAGTGCACAACACACACAAGTTTTATGTTTGGATTTGGTTTTCATGAATAGTTTAGATCAAAACAAGTTTAAATAGTTTTTATGTATATTAGATGTGTTCAATATACATACATGCTTCATTTCTTAAACAAACTTATTTTGATATGTCTATTCATGAGTTTTAGGAAAAATCAGATTTCCTATTGAAAAATCTAAGTTTGATAAAATACAAGTTTTGATTTTTGGTAAAAATGATAAAACACAAAAATAGTTCATATTGATTGATATTTGAGCTAAACTTTTTATCACATGTTTATATATCAATGCAAAATGATAAAACTATTTTTGGATATTTTTATAAGAGATAAAAGAATTTTTAGAAATATTTTAACTTATGTTTTTCTGCCCAGAACAGTGGCTGACAGGCCAGGTCGGCCGACCGCACGGGTTGACCCACCTAAGGCCGGTCGACCCATGAGGTCGACCGACGTGCACAAGCTTGTGCACGTTTGGCAGCCACAGGGACGGTCGGCCGGGCGGCCGACCGGACCAGAGAGCTCTGCTCTCTGTTTCTGGCGGTCGGCCGGACGGTCGACCGAGATGGCCCAACGGTCATATTTCTGACCGTTGGCGGTCGGCCAGCAGGCCGACCGCTAGCCTGTCAGGCTGCCAGATCAGCATAACGGCTAGTTTCTGTTTTAGCCTATATAAACCCCATTTCTTTGGGATTTTGGCCAAGGTTTTTACAAGAGAAAAATTACAGTTTCCCCAGAGTTTAAAAACAAGTTTTCAAAAGTGTTTTTGGGCTTTAAACTTCCAATCTTATTTGTTTTAGGTTTTTGGAAAAATCAAAGGAAAGAGTATTTTGGGAGATTTGTCTTGGCTTTCATTTTCTATCTTTTACAAGAGTTTTCCCAAGTTTCTTTCTTTGAGTTTTTGTTTTCCAAACACCTAGTTTTCCACACTTGAGCTTATCTTCTATCCTATTCTATTTAGGATCTTTTTGTTTGTGGAAAAGGAGAGATTGTTTGTGGTTGAAAGAGACCACCTATTGTAAACCCTCATTATTTGGTTGCTCCCTCTTTGGTAGAGGTTGAGGTTGTGGATTTGAGGTGATTGGTTTGCTCCCTCTTTGGTAGAGGTGGAGATTGGTGTTTACTCCCTCTTGGTGAGGTGGAGTTGGTTGTTTGTTTGTATCCCTCAAGTGTGAGGTGGATTGGTTGTTGTTTGGCTACGGGCCTACCCCTCAGTTGTGAGGCGGTGTTTGAGAGGAGTTCGGTACTCCATTGTTGTAACAAATCCTCTTCGGTTGAGGTTCCCTCGGTGGGAGATAGTGGATTGGAAATCCTTCACGGTGGTGAAGGCGGGGATGTAGAGCTAGGGGCTGGAACCTCGAAACATATCTTTGTGTTTGCGTTTGATCTATTGTCTCTCAACTCTCTCTCTTTTTTTGTGCATAGCATTGTTCATATTGTCATATCATTCATATTGCTTGTTGTGCCTTGCATATATTCATATTGCCTATTCATATTATATGCTTGGTTGTTTGTGTGTGTCTCACTTGTACTTAACCACAAGAGCTTCATATAGCACCTCAACCCATATTTAGGGGAATCAAGAGGAGTTAGTCCAGAGCCCTTCACGGGGAATTCGGTTACACTTGTGTGTTTTATTAAGTGTGTTGCAAAATTTGCATTAGCTTCCGCATTTAGCGTACTTAGTTTCTAGATTAGCACTTACACCTATTCACCCCCCCTCTAGGTGTTTTTCATAAACATATATGCAAATGTATGAGTAAACATGCTAATCAAGCATAAAACAAAATGACAAAATCTTTTTCTCCTATTTGCAAAACAAAACATATATGCATAAACGCAAATACTACTCCCCCTTAAGCAAGGAAAACATGCATATATCTCAAATACTTCTCCCCCTTTTTGTCAATCATCAACAAAGGGGTTAAAGTAAAATCAAAATTAAATAAATTTTCTCCCTCTTTTTGTCCGAAACAAAGAATTAATGAAGGGGTAAACATAAACCAATCAATAAAGGATTATATGCGATATACATTCATGAAGAGGAAGACGCTAAGTTAGCTTCCCTACACATATGCATTACATGAAGAAGGGATGACAAACCCTAATTCACATAACACATATTATGTAATGCATAAGAGGAGATGTGAAGCCCCCCTACACACGTGTACCACATAAAGAAGAGTTGTCAAGCTCCTCAATATGCAATACACTCAACATGAATCTATATGTAGAAGAGATGTTAAGCTCTCCTTGCATATAGGCAATACAAATCAAAAATGTTTTTCTTATAAAACAAAATTTTGAATTTACTCAATAAAGCAAATCTTGAGAATTTTTCTTAAAATTTTATTTTCTTAACATAAACCACTTCGTGCTTTAAACATGTAAAAATCAATTTTAACTCAAGCACAAATAACTCATATATATGTATGAAAAATGAGTATACCAATTGAAATTGATACATACATTTATAAGAAAACAAAATATGAGTATATATAAAAATAAAGTCAAATTGATACCAATTGAAACGATTCAATGATATCAATTGAAACAATAATAGGATCATGTGTATATCTCATAAAACATTGAAGAATAAATAACTAGTTAAATTAATTTTTGAAAAACTAGTTAAAGATCCTTCAAAAACATGAAACCAAATCATATGTATTTCATGAATCATACCAAATACACAAGAGATGACACTCAAAATCGATTAAGCTCATAAAAGTGTTCATGAATCAAAGTCATGACAAAACAAATGAAGTATGAGTGTACAAGAATCATGTATATAGCATTTTCATGAAAATAGTCAATGGAGCTCAAAATGATCAAAACAAATTATTCATTTTTCATTAAAACAAAACAAACTTCTAGGTATATGTATGATTTATCTAAATCTAACAATATGCATACATATCCCAAACATAAAAGAGTCTATTAAAGGTATTTGCATGAAGGCAAGAGACTCACGGGTATACATGTATATTTATTAGATTTGAATAAAAATTACATATACATGAAGTAAAACATGAAAATTGACAAAACAAGTATAAATGAAAGAATCATCAAAACTAGCCTATACATGTGCATATAGTGGGTACAAATGAGCATGAAGTGCAAACATATATAAGTCAATTTGTTTCTCACTATTTGTACATGTATAAATACAAGTTTTATTGAATCTACATCTAAACATGAATTTACCACATGAAGCACATAAAAACAATTAAAACATGAACATGTTAAATGATATCAAAAATGAATAGGCATGTAAATAAACTAGGAGTTTAGAAATAGTTACCAAGCCAAGGAACTATGTTCCAAAACTCCAAACATGGTGGTTGTCCCACCAAACCTCCTTGATAGCGGTGCATCAAATGTATGTCCTTCAAGTCAATGCAACCACCATCAAGGCACCATTTCTCTCACATCGTGTGAGAGCCCTCACCTACATCAAAAACACACGGTGGGGGTTTTGGTACCTATTTTCTTTTGGGTCCTTGGGGTTAGCTTTGTAAGGCACCCAAACATTTTTATTAGCAAAATTTAAAGCATTTATCTTATCAAAACAAAATTTTGCTAAATGGCCTTTGCGGCCACAATGTGTACACTTGTACACCTTAGGATGCTTATGTGTATGTGTATGATCGTGGCGTGAAACATAAGCATATGCATGATGATGTGCATGAACATGTGGAGCTTATTTTTTTGAAAACAAAGACTCCAATCTCTTATGGTTAAATGCAGATGAGCTCAAAGTGGAGCTCAAACAACTAATCCTATTTTTCAAAACATTAATCTCATTATCATCAATGGTGGCATGTAAAGCATGGTGAGATTGTGAAACAATTTTCCTTTTAGAAACCTTTTCTTTTCTTTTTCAAAAATTTTTCTTTTCAAAGAGTTGTTTTCTTGAAAAGCAATTTCCTTTTGTTTCTTCACCAAGATAATTTCATTTTTCAAACAAGTGTTTCCTTCACAAGATCATTTAACTTGGACATTAAGGAAACATTCTCATTTTTCAAACTTTCATTTTCTTTTTCTAAACATGCAATATTATTTTTAAAGAATCATTTCTATATGCATGCAATCAAACTTCTTTTCAAGTTTTTATTATCTTTCTTAATCATGTCATATTTTTCAAGAAGGAGTTGACAAAACGTGCTAAGCTCATCATATGACATGTTATCCTCATCTACCTCGGATCCGGTAGTTACCTCAAGGGGGTTATCCCCTTGGACCATATAGCACTTGTTGGAGACGTCACTTCCAACATCCGAATCGCTCCCGGCATAATATAGATCCTTTTCGCCAAGGGAGGTGATGATGTTCCAAGCTACAAAAGCCGAATCAACATTAGAAACCCTAGATAAATAATCATCATTTAGGGTTAACTTTAAAGCATGAAGGGCTTTTGCATTAGCCTCAAAATTCTTACCATTTAAACAATAATCATTAGTGATGGCAAGGTAAACATGAATGCCTAGGGCCTTGAGGTACAAAGACATCTTAACCTTCCAAATTTGGATGTTAAGAATGTCAAAGGTGGGTGGTGACATGAAATCCATGGTGTGTGTACAAATATTGTGATTAGCCTAAAAATGAGGATCTTTAACTCTAGGTTGAAAGACCCAAAATCAGAGCACTTGGCTCTGATACCAATTGAAGGTTCACCTAGTGGGGGGTGAATAGGTGATGGCTAATCTAATGGTCACTTAATGCCAAATAATGCGGAAGTAAAAACTATTATGACCTAAACTAAACTCTTACACTAAACACCACGTATAACACAAGAATGTTGCCGAATTCCCCGTGAAGGGCTCTGGACAAACTCCTCTAGATTCCCCTTGATAAGGGTTGAGGTGCCGCGTTGGCTCTCTTGGTTGAATAAAAGTATTAGCAAACAATCCCAAGCAAGTATAACAATTAAGCACACAAGATATCAAGCATATAAAGATGAGCACAATAAAAGTATGCAAGATATAAACAAGAGACAAAGAGAGAGAGTGAGCAATCGCAAACACAAGGGATTTGTTTCGAGGTTCGAGCACACTTGCTCTACATCCCCGCTTTCGACACACGAAGGATTTCCACTATGCTTGATCCCAATGGATCACTCTTCGGTGCCGCAACACCTACAATCCCTCGGACTCTCTAGTCCCGTACACACCGTAAGCCCACCGGCTCGCCGAGGCCGCACCTCAAACAAGGAGTTCGCACCCGAACTCGAAACACCGAGTCCCCACTAGGACCCGAAACAATGCGAACACACACGTCCGCCTCCTTAAAGAACAAAGATGAACTTTGATGATCACAACTCTTGATCACCTAAAATCCTCTCACAAAAACACTCCTATAGGATGAATGATCAATGGATTGCTCAAGTGTTTGTGTGAGAAAACAAGGAAAGAGATGTGGAGGAAAACTCAAGAAAATCACTTTTTAAACACTCTTAATAAACTCCCCTTTTGATTGGAAGTATTGGCTCTAAATTTTGTGGAGAAAAATCTCTTAAAAGAATAGGAAAAACTGGCTTAAAAACTCTCCCAAAATCTTAAACAAAACAGCCCCCAAATGCCCCTTTTTATAGAGTCTGGAAAACTAGCCGTGGGGTCTGTCAGGCCTGTCGGTCGACCGTCCGGTCGATCGGCCAACGGTCATATTTCAGACCGTTGTGCCATCGGTCGACCGAACCAGGATACAGAGAGCAAGTCTCTCTGTCCGGTCGACCGCTCGGTCGACCGGGGCCTTTCCAGAGAGCAGAGCTCTCTGGACGGTCGACCGGGTCGGTCGGCCGGCCCTCCTTCCAGAACTGGCGTGCACGTCTGTGCACGTTGGTCGACCGCCCGGTCGACCAGCTGAAGCCAGATCAGAAAACTTAGGGATTTAAAACTTGGTCTTTTTGGCTAAAATAAAATCCCATAAATACTGAAAAATCTACAAAAATAGTTTTACAAATATACTTTGATAAACAAACATGCTTGCACAAAATCAAGGCATGTTACAAATAATTTGGACTATTTTTGTAACTTGGAAAAAATTGGCTCAAAATGAAAAACAGTATTTTCTAAAACTTATTTTTTCAAAAACTTCTCAAATACAAAAACAAGATATTTAAACAACTTTGAAAGCATAGAGTGTATGGATATGATTCACTACACAAACATGGTGAAATATCTATGTTTTTGACATTAAGCACTAAACATGGTTTTGGATAAAAGATATTTAAACTTGAAAACCAAAATCCAAACATGTATTTTCTAAAATTGAAAATCTTTTGTAAAAACAAAACTATCAAGAGTGTGTGTGTATATGTACTTGAGCGATCCACCAACTACTCTATCCTTTACATTTTAACTAAAACAAAATCTTCTAAAAACAAACCTAGACTCAAGTCTTCATCTTCTTGAAGTCTTCACTTGAAGCCTTCTTGACTTGGTCCAAACACCGTGCTAGCTCCAAAACTTGACTTTAAATCCTTTGTTGAAGCTATGCACCTACTAAGATCTTGATCATAAATCTGTCACTAATTAAACACAAGATCATTAGTACTATAACTACATGAGTTGATCATCATCAAAACTAGAGTGATGGGCCTTCGGGCCAACAGAAGATAATTGCTGAATTTTGGCGTAGGCTGGAGAGCCTTTACATGATGAAGAATTTGTTAAACAAGCGCTTCATGAAGAAGCAATTATACAGCCTTCGGATAAAGGAAGGTACGCCTATTCACAACACTAAATACTTTCAATAGGATTTTGAGTGATTTGTTGACTTTGGAGATTAATGTAACGCCCCGATACCACAGGTACGGAGATGTTACTGTGACGTATATACGCAGGTCAAAAATACCCTCACATATATACGCTAAGCATCAGTATAGGCAAAAATCAAAGTACGAAAATACGTGGTGCATTATACATTCCAACCTCAAAGTACAAGTACATAGTTGTCACAGAGAGTGATACAATATTACAAGAATATTACATCTCTAAAGGATAAAAGTACGATTTATAAGAAAATATACATAATCAAAAACTGAGAAGTGCTCACGAGTAACAAGAGGAGTCTCGAGAGCCAATCAGGAGAACGGTTGTGATACCCCGCTCCCGGAATACGTACTTAGCGGCGTATTCAGATTTTTGATCGTATTTTTTGATTTACTTTCTGTATTTGTTTTATATTATGAATTATTTATATGATCGTTTTGCCTTGGATCCGGATTCGTGGACTCGGGTCAGCCCTAATCTGAACCGGGGGACCTGATCCTAGGGTATTGCTCGATTTGGTCTTTCTGCTATTCAAATTTGACCAATTTCAGTTTCAAAAATTGTTTTCTAATATTTTAAATTTTTTATGATTTTCTGAAATTTTCCTGAATTAAATTGAAAATCTTCGAAACCGGTATCGACTAGTACTGTTGACCGATTCTCAGATTTTAATTTACAAAAGGAGTTAAATTTCTAAAAATGGCTTTCACATTATTTCTTAAAATCATATTTTCTATCTAAATACTTTTTTTGCGATTTTCAGAATTTATCAAAATCCGACCGAACCGGTGTAGATCGGTATCGGCAGTTGACTTCAGGATTTTTAATTTGAGAAAGGATTTTATTTCTGAAAACTGATTTCGTACTATTTCTCAGGGCGATGTTTTTTACCCCTAAAAATTTTTGGAGATTTTTCTGAAACAGTCGATATTTTCGACCTTATTATAATATTATTATTATTTTTAATCTTTTATTTTCTTCCTTCCTTCCTTTCTTTCTTTTTCTTTTCTTTCCACCGACTTCACCAACCGTCACCCCGCCCCCTTTCATTAACTCCTTCTCCATCCATCACCTCTATCATCATTCTCCCTTTTTCTTTTTCTTTTTCTTTCTTCCTTCCTTATCTTCTTCTCCCTTCTCTTCTTCTCCTCCTCCATTTGTGGCCGACGCCCAACCAGCCCCCACCGGCACTTCAACCACCGTCACCAGCGAGGGAGATCCCCCACTCCAGCCATCTTCACCATCCCATCTCCTTCCCTCTTCTCCATCTCCAACACCAACATCAGCCACAACCTCCATCTCCTTCTTCCTCAAAATTACCATCTCCATTCTTTTCTTCTTCTTATTCAAATTAAACACTACCACCATCTTCTCTACTCTAATTCCACCTTCACAACACCCTACTCTCTTTCTCCTCCCATCTCCTTTAATTTCTCCACCACAACCAAAAAACAATCACCACCAAAATCACCATCTCCACCACCAACAATACTCTTCTCCATCTCCAAACCCAACACTCCCCTCTTAGATTTTCCCTCTCCTTCTTCTTTTTGGGGTGGCCAGCGACCACCCCTGGCCTGCGCCGGCCACTGAGGACCGGCGTGGCCTCCCCGGCGCCCTTTCTGTCCTCTGGCGGCGCTGCCGCGGCCAGAGTTTAGCCAGGCCAGGGCAGCAGGCCCTGGCCGTGGCCTTGTTGGAGGGAGGGGCCTACTGCCCCCTCCCTATCTCTCCTCTGGGGTGGCTACCGGTCACCCCAACACTGGCGCGCCGCCGGCGCTCTGCCGGCAGCCATGCCCGGTCGGGGGGTCTGGAAGCCCCCCTGTGCGTGAGTAAGGGGGCTGCTACCCCCTGTTCTCTCTCATCTCTCTCTCTCACTCACTCCTGTCCTCTCTCTCTAACCGCCCCCTCTCTCTTTCTGCAGATTCTTTCTCTCCTCTCTCTCTCTCATTTCTTTCTCTCTAGCCTTTTTCATTCTCTCTCTAGATCTCTCTTTCTCTCTAGATCTTCCCTCTCTAAAAATCTCTCTCTCTCTAGGTTTTTCTCTCTAGCTCTCTCTTTCTCTCTAACTCTTTCTCTCTTCTCTCTCTTCTTCTCTTTCTCTCTCTAAATAATTATATATATTATATTATTTTTGGCACATGCGCGAGTTCTCGGGATTTCGGAGTTTCGGCGTTTCCGGAGATTTAGGCGAGTGTCCTCGCCTCCATTTGGTTTTTCCCGCTTCGTCGGGTCGACATGCATTTTATTATAAATTTATGTGTATTTTGAATTGGGTGGTGCCCCTGTATTTGTATGTGGCCGAGTGCCCTTGATTGCATATATATATCTCTATGACGAATGCTTGTATTAGGATAGTTTACTTCTTGCATATATACCATGCCTATGACGTACTTTTTACTGCTTTATATCATGCGTGGCTGACCCTTCGTGGTCGTTAGTCTCGGGCTCCATACTTGGCCTCCGGGCCCTTTCAGCTTTCGGGCTTTCTACTCGGCCTCCGGGCCTTATAAGCTTCCGAGCTTCTTCACTCCACGGTAGTGTAGATTTTATCACGCTTGTATGTATGCTCGTGGTACTAACATCTCGTGCAGGTACTGTCGTACCGACTCTGGGTTTCTCCCCACTCCCAAGCTGGCTATCCAATAGTTCTAGGCCAGTACCCTTATGGGTTCGTGGCAGTTATCGAGAGTGCGCTTAGACCCCAAGCGTAATTTAGCCTACGGGCTCTCTCGCCCACTAACTCGAAAGAGAAGTACGCTTAGACCATCCAGTCTTTCAGCTCCGCCTGGTAGTCATGCTTAGCGTTCAGCGCTTTACCACTAGATTCGTCTAGGCGAGATGCTGCCAGATTTTTTAGTCGCACTTTAAGACGAGTCGTCCCGGTAACCTCCCTTGGCGCTCTAGTGTTAAACACTGTTTGCTGTCCATACCTCTAGCTTGCTCAGCTCCACTTGATTGTGTTCAGCTATCACATTAACACTTACCATGTACATACTCGTTATGTTAACATTTGACATATACCTGTCTGTATCACTTGACAACTGATGTGTTACCGCTTGACACCTAACATGCTACCACTTAATACTGCTTCCTGTTATGACATAACTTATCACCTGCCTCCTGTCATATTAATACTTGACCGTGATTATCACATTTACGGGAATCATGATCTGTTATCCTGTATTATATACAGTGACATGTACTCCTGTTATACATGTACTCATGTACTCCTGAATTTCTGATCATGTCCTGCTCCTGCTATTCCCGTAAATTAATAATTACATAACAAATTCTAATAAGACAACTTGCACCTGGTTTGGGGAAAACTGATGGGTCCTGAATAGTCATGATTATGGTGGTCTTATTGAGTCACACGTGGCAACATACTTGAGGGATCACCTGGAGGCCACCAGGGATTCTGTGGGGTGTGTTGGCACCTTACTCCTATTTATTCCTACCGAGTATGCACACGCCCTAGGCTTATTTCTATGGGATCTGCGATACTCTATTCCTGTTCGGGCGTACATAAGTCCCGATACCTAGCGGTACGTTCCAGCTCAGCACCGGATACTCCTGGACGGTTGTCCCGGGCATGTACGGGGCCCATCCTAAACATGGTTCGTCGAACTTCATTAGTTTCCAAATAACTTGCTCTATAAGTTGTAAGTAAAAGTATGTGGAATGGGACGTATACTGAAGCCTACAACTTAGACGACCCCAATTATAATAAGATGCTACCATACAATTTGTTGTGTTTTTTTGTAACTCGGGTTGTATGTGCTCGGATTACGGTAACATGGGATAAAGGTATATAGATGAGGGTTTTCTTATTTGGATTATTTCTTCAACGTACTAGTCTCATAGAGTCGTTACCTAAGATTGTACGATTGATTTTGCTCGTATTCGATTTTATCTGATTTTATCAGTTTTTGGCTTTTTGTTAGTTTAGGAGATACCTGGTGTTGCCCTATCTACTTTACTTTTCGCCTCTTTACCTGCTCTTATCTTATTATACCATGCATATTCTCTGCTGGATATCACCTGTTATATCTCTCCTGTTTCTGTATGCTTGTACCCATGACACGATTTTCAATGCATGCTTATGATTCAGATTTATCGATACACGTATGCTTATCTATACACGCTATTTGGCATTAGCATCACCACTTGCTGGGGAGTTCTGACTCCCCTGGATCCTTATGTCCAGGTCTCGGAACTTGGATCTTGTGGATTCTCCGAGTTGCTGACCTGAGAGGTGCAGCGGTAGCGTGGATCTCCAGCAGACCGTCCAGAGCCCTATCCTCCCAGGTCCCTTGCGTGTCTCTCGACTTTTTCTTCTGTAAACTCGTGAGCGCCCCTTGTACTGTTCATACTTATACATCTATTTGTATTCTCACATTTGCGCCTATCGGTGATGTAATATTCTTATAATATTATGTCACATCTGGTGATAACTTTGTAATTGTACTCATATGTTGGAATGTATAATGCACCACGTGCTTCCGTACTCTGAATCTTACTTGTATTGATGCTTATCGTATATACGCGAGGGTATTTCTGACCTGCGTATATTCGTCGCAGTAACGTCTCCATACCCGCGGGATCAGGGTGTTACAGGATGGTATCAGAGCCTAAGCTCTCACATCCTCAGTACATCCAGATGGCAAATTAATGGTAAAGAAATTTGTAACTGGAATGCATGAGTCCTGGTTATACAATCCAACTATAAGTATAGAGTTATCTATTCTTTCTTGATCATCCTCCTTTTGATTCCTAATCCCTTCCATCTTTCCATTGTTTTGATTTTTCATAGCCATCATACCAACTTAAGATATGGATAGACTAGAGAGGTAGCGGCTGGTTCTGAATAAAGCTATTATATGATCTCTTCGGCCAACTCTATGAAGTTCGGGTATTCTTAGAATTCCACGATTGGGTTATCTTTCAAAAATCGATATTCGGGGTTTTCTACAATTATTTTCTATTCTTGGCTATATTCTTCAGAATGATCAGTGCCTGGTCATTAGAATTCTTAACTATCAGTCTTCTTTTTTTATGCTTAGTATTATTAGGGTTTTTTTTATCTTCGGTATTCTGGCTCATTCTCGGAGTAATTTTTAGTATGCAGTACAGCTGGAATTCTATTGCAAATCTGTGTATCGAGTCTGTATTATTTGGCGTTGTTCGAAGATTTGGCATTTGTTCGAAGATCTATACAGTAGGAAGTGCAGAAGATGTCTCTAGTCTGATTATTATTCAGTCAACTTGGGAGTCCTACCTGCAGTGATTCATATCTTAATTGGTATAATTCCTGTCCATGTCCTCTTTGTGTTCATTTTACCCCTTATGGAAATTGCAAGGACGTAATTTTGTAAGGTGGATGGAATGTAACACCCGCTCTCAGAATACGTACTTAGCTGCGTATTCATATTTTTTGATCGTATTTTTTAATTTACTTTCTGTATTTATTTTATATTATGAATTATTTATATGATCGTTTTGCCTTGGATCCGGATTCGTGGACTTGGAATCAGCCCTAGTTTGAACTGGGGACCCGATCGTAGGGTATTGCTCGATTTGATCTTTCTGATATTCAGATTTGACCGATTTAGTTTCAAACATTATTTTCCAATAATTTAGATTTTCTATGATTTTTCGGAATTTTTCTGAATTAAATTGAAAATCTTCAAAATCGGTGTCGACTAGTACCGCTGACCGATTCTCAGATTTTTAATTTACAAACGGAGTTAAATTTCTAAAATAGCTTTTATATTATTTCTTAAAATCATATTTTCTATCTAAATACGTTTTCTGAGATTTTTAAGAATTTAACAAAATCCGGCCGAACCGGTGTAGACCGGTATCAGCAGTTGATTTCAGGATTTTTAATTTGAAAACGAAAATTTTATTCCTAAAAACTGATTTCGTATTATTTCTCAGGCGATGTTTTCTACCATTAAAAATTTTTGGGGATTTTCTGAAACAGTCGATATTTCCCGACCTTATTATAATAATATTATTATTTTTAATCTTCTCTTTTCTTCCTTCCTTTCTTTCTTTTTCTTTTCTTTCCATCGACTTCACCAACCGCCACCTAACCCCCTTCATTAACTCCCACTCCCATCCATCACCTCCATCATCATTCTCCCTTTTTCTTTTTCTTTCTTTCTTTCTTCCTTATCTTCTTCTCCCTTCTCTTCTTCTCCTCCTCCATTTTTGGATGACGCCCAACCAGCCCCCACTGGCGCTCCGGCCATCGTCGTCGGCGAGGGAGATCCCTTTCTCCGGCCATCTTCTCCACTCTATCTCCTTCCCTCTCCTCCATCTCCAACACCAACATCAACCACAACCTCCATCTCCTTCTTCCTCAAACTACCATCTCCATTCCCTTCTTCTTCTTCCAATTAAACACCACCACCATCTTCTCCACTCCAATTCCACCTTCACAACGCCCTACTCCTCCTTCCCTCCCATCTCTTTCAATTTCTCCACCACTACCGAAAAATAATCACCACCAAAATCACCATCTCCACCACCAACACTACTCTTCTCCATCTCCAAACCCAACGCCCCCTCTTAGATTTTCCCTCTCCTTCTTCTCCTTGGGGAGGCCGGCGGCCACCCCTAGCCTGCGCTGGCCACTAAGGGCCGGCGTGGCCTCCCCGGTGCCCCTATCTGCCCTCTGGTCGCGCTGCCGTGACCAGAGTTTGGCCAGGCCAGGGTAACAGGCCCTGACTGTGGCCTTGTTAGAGGGAGGGGCCTGCTGCCCCTTTCCTATTGAAATCACCTAGAGGGGGGGTGAATAAGTGATGGCTATATTAAGTGGCAAATAATGCGGATTAAAAAATTAATTAACAATAAGTAACTACAATAATGAAACTTGCAAGAGAGTAGACAATATAAGTGCAAGTAAAGGAGAGAGTAGAGTTTAGAAAGATGTGGACAATCGCAAACACAAGTATATGTTTCGAGATTCGAGCCACTGCTCTATGTCCCCGCCTTCAACACGATGAAGGATTTTCACTATGTTTGATCCCACCGGATCTTCAATTGAGTACAAGTTCTCACCAGAACTCTTCAGACACACTTGTCCTCTCTCACGGCGCCGCAACACCAACTTAGAGCTCACTAGTTCGCTCGAGGCCGCAACCTCTGCAACTTCTCAATTTGAAGCAAATGGTGATCAACACTTGACCACAAAGTAAGGCTCACAAGCACAACCCTACAACCAAGATGAGGAGATGAAACTCTAGGAATTTTTTAGTGCAAAAACCAAGTAGAGAAGTAGAGGGAATGCTTCAAGCTAAAAACACCTAAGGATTGAAAAATATGGCTCAAGGGAAAATCTTTTTGCTAAAAGGCTAAACTTTAAAAAACTTTGATTTTACTCTTGTAAATCTTATGTTTAAGTTGTATCTCACTCCCACTATTTATAGGGGATGAAAATTGGGTTAGAAAAGCCAATAGATCCGTTTGGAGAAGCCCCAACAAAAAACAAAACAGAGTATAGCTGTTGCAGCCAAGTCAGCAGACTTTGTCTGCGGCCGGTCGACCGTGCAGGTCGACCGCCAACGGTCAAATTTCTGACCGTTGGGAAAGTAGTCAACCGGACGGTTGACCGAGAATCCCAAACAGAGAGTAAACACTCTCTGTCCGTCAACCGGGCCGATCGACTGGAACAAACAGAGAGCATTGCTCTTGCTTTCGGTCGACCGGCCGGTCGACCGATGTGCACGACTGCACATTTGTGCATGTCGGTCGACCGCCCGGTCGACCGACAGAGCAGTTTTGCTCTGCCAGCGATCGACCGTGCGGTCGACCGGACAAGGTCAAAAGACAGGTTTTGGAAATCTTTTTTAAGTCTTTATTTTTTCAAAAAAATTTCTTATGATAGGGAGATACAAAATAAAGTTCTAGGGCTTTGTATAACCAGAGTGTGATCATAGATCAACACCAATAAAATTTGAACTATATTTGATAAAAATTCTTTTTCTAAAATAAAAACCGTTTTGCCAAAGACTTGTTTTTTCCAAAAACTGATTTTTCTGAAACTTTGTTTTTCTGAAACTTGATAAGAAATTTTGTAGTGAAAATTTGCTTGAAAACATGAAACAATATCAAATGTGTGTGTGACAATCCCAAGGTTATCAACCTCTATCATCTCGATTTTGACGAATAGACTATAAATCCTAACTAAAAATAGAAAATTGAAAGATACAAGTCTTTGATATAGTCTTCTCAACTTTGCTTGATCCTGGAGCTCTTCTAGTGTGTTAGGCTCTGAAATCTAAATCTTTACGGCTTCCAAATGTGTGAGTCTTGTGATGGAGCCAACAATCAATCTATGTTTTTACCTAAAACTCAATTAAACAATCTTGTTAATACCTAACTACATATAGTTTGTTATCATCAAAACTTGGGCTAATGGCCTTTGGGCCAACAATCTCCCCCTTTTTGATGATGACAAAACATATGGAGTTATTGCAAATATTTTGGGTAAAGACTTCAAGTGAAGCTCCCCCTTAACACATGCATATATAAGAATAAGATATAAAGAGCTAAATGCATAACAAAGGCATATACAAAGGATATACATTTAGATTCATATGCCAACCATCTATGCATAGTAAGGATATAGAAATATGAAAGTGTATGCATACATGGTTACCTCCATCCATCCGATAATACCTCCAACCTCCAAAATAGATGATTGGATCAAGAGTAGAACAAATACAATATACAACCAATCATATACCATATGGAGACAAAAAAAAAAGGATAACTGCCATATCATAATAAAAGGGTGTCCATACAAGTTAGGAGGTTCATGCCAACCTCAAAAACTAGATAAAACACATGTCCACATAAAATACAAACCAAACACCAATAATAATGTCCACAAAAATTAAACTAATATCCAAATACATAAACATGAAAACACCTCAGAAATAACTCCATAAAATCTCTCCCCCTTTTGTCATCAACAAAAGGAGTCAACGTCTCGCAAAATCTGGGTCCTCGGGAAAGTAGGTCGCGGAGGTGGAGCAGTAGGAGGAACCCATGAAGCGAACGGAGGGCCGGAAGCAGGAAGTGGTTGTGCACGATCACGAGGAAGAGGAGCCGGCTAATCAAATCTGGTGTAGATGTCTCTGATACATGTATGCATGTAGCGAATGGAGTCGCATATGGTTGAGGTCATTGTCCAGACGCTGCTCCAGCTGCTGAAAGTTTGCGGCCATCTCAGCTGACACCTGCTGGCTGTGCTCCCGAAGCTGAGTGGATAAAGCAAGGTAGGGGTCGAAAGAAGCAGAAGAGTCATAGGAGGATCCATGAACAGCAGGAATGATAGGCTGCGGCTCAGGAGCAGGAGGACGCTCCCGAGCACGCATCCTCTTGCGGAGGGTACTGTTTATGTCAACTGACGGTTCAACTGACCGTTCAGAGGAAAGATCAAATCTTAATTGCTTCAATAGACGAGTGATGAGCATCCCAAAGGGCAAGTGCCGGTTTGGGACAAGAAGGTGATCAGATGTCATATAGTCGATGATGAGTTTTAGAATATTTATTCTAATGCCTTTCAGAAGGTAATAGATGACCAAAGGAGAAGAACCCCTAGCATGACTATACTCTTTTAATTTTAGCAGGAGGTTATAGAATACGATCTTAGCCAAGATTTGGGCGGTGAGAGTATAATACATCACCTCTTCATTCCTAACTAATCCAGGGTTATCATCATCGTGAAGGAAAGTTGAGGCGATGTGGGCAGACTCACCGTCAGGATATGCAAAGTTATGAAGATCTATATTGTAAATGTCTACCCCTCACAGGAGAGGTGTAGGAGACTTGAAAATTTTTCAAGGGATGTTTATGTCTCTACCCATGACTCTAGACCTGATATGATTTTGTTTGAATGACAGGTTAGAGTAAAATAATGTACCGGTTCAGGATAAAAAAGTTCTTTTTGGTGACAAAATTTTCAAGTGTACTGGAACCTAGGATATTTGCAAGATTGAGATGCTCAAAGTCACTGAGCACCACAGTCCTACCAGAGATTACATTTTTACTAGAAATTAGGGTATACCTATGAGATGCATTCTGTGATACAAAAGGGTTGGATGAAGATTCAAGGGTTTTCCCCTTATCAGATCTGGTCCTTTTAGACATGGTGGATGAATAAAACAAGATAAAGGCACGATAATAGCATGAAATAAACAAGGATAATCAGGAATAATAAGGAGAATTTAAAAGATCTAGGAGGAATTTAATTATACCTCAAAAATTCAAATGAAAGTCCTGAAGAACACCAGATCTGGAGCCTGAGATCAATTTCAACAAATTTTGTGAAGGGATTTTGAGTTTTTGGAAGAGTGAAAGTGGGTTGGATTGGGTTTAGAGAGAAGAAAATAGGAGAGAAGAGGAGGAGGTGGCGGAGAGGAATAGAATGAAGAAATTTTGGGGTTAGGACTTATATAGAGTAGGGTAAAAAAAAGGTTACCCGGCTCCCGATCGATCACCCGGTCGACTGGTGGAAACCGAGAGCAACCTCGGTTTCAGTCGGTCGACCGCCCGGTCGACCGGCTGCGGGCAGAAATTTTTTTCTGTTTCAGGTTGAGTCGGACCACCCGGTCGACCAGGCCTATGACAGGCCAACTCAGTCGACCAGTCGGTCAACCGGAACTGCTAAAAACAGTTCAAAAATCTGTTTTAAATTTTTGACCTAAGTTAATTTTCTTTTAAAAAGAATTATATATTTTTTCTTATATAAACATAAAAATAATATTGAATCTTACTTGGCATGACAAACTCAAAAAATAATTTTATTTTGAATAAAATTTTATTTATTATTATTAACTAAATATTTCTTTTTAATAATTAAGCGATAAATATGAGATGTTGAAGCCGAATACCCCTTTAAGGGTTCTGAACTTCTCCTCGACATTCCTCTAGATAAGAGTTATGGCATACAATTGCCATCTCTATTTATTAACTTAATTTGGTTAAATAAATCTTTATTTTGATAATCATCTTATAAAACATTTATTTACCAAAAAATGATACATGGACTAATAACATATGGCAAGCATAAAAGCAAAATGAATTGAATACACTATCTTAATCATAGTTAAAAAAAATAAGGATATGTAAGTCTACACAATTAAAACATATCATCACAAAATGCAACTAGCAAATCCTATGCATGTACAAAAAGAAATTTTAAGTGGAGAAATTACCAAACTATGGGCAATCTCCAAAATGGGTGCCTCTTTGATAGCGATGTAAGTGACGATGTTTTTGTTAAGCTTTGATGCATCCACCACCCGGGCACCATCTCCCCCTAAGTCTTAGAGGAGGAGGACGTACCTGTATCAATCAAATTCGGCGTGTCTTTTGGTACCCAAATCTTTTTGAGTCCTTTGGGGTTAGTGTTCTCAAACCCAAACATTTTTATTAGAAAAGTTTAGCTTAGCATAACAAAATTTTGCTAAATGGCCTTTGCGGCCACAATGTGCACATGTATATATTTTATCACACATAAATGCATGTTTGTGTGAGTGTGCATGCTTGTGTGTGTTTGATGCAGGAGTGTGTTTCCCTTGGGTTTTTCCTTAGGAAACATAAATGCAAATTTGGTTATATCAAATGCACATTTCTTTAAGGTAGTATCCAAAACTTCAATGTGTTTTTGTATTTCTAAAATTCATTTTTATTACAAGTAGTGATTGGGCTTTTACCCTTACAAGTAGTTTTATATTTTTCAAAGTCCTTTTTCATTTTCTCAAAAGAGTTTGACAATTCATTTTTCTCATTTAAAACAAGTTCAAATTTATTCTTTAAAAAATTATTTTCCTTTTTTCACTTTTTATTTTGAGCTAGAGAAATTTCATATCTACTTTGCAATTCTTCAAAAACTTGAGCTAATTCACCCATGGTTAAATCTTCATTTTCTAAAGAGTTTTCTAGGTTTACCTTAGAAGCTTCACCATCACGTGCCATGAAGCACATGTGTGCGGTGTCTATCTCCTCTTCGGATTCGGTCTCGGAGTCATCCTATGTGGCCACCATTGCCTTCTTCTTTTGCACATTCTTGGAGGTAGTAGCTTGTAGAGAGGGGCAATCCGCAATTAGATGTCCCGTTCTTTTACAATGGAAACATGGACCCGGTTCCTCCCTTTTCTTTTCAAATCTTCCTTGAGGTGTTACTCTTCGGAAGTTGCTTTGTCTACCTTTCTTGTAGAACATTTTGCCCACTTTTTTTATGAGCAAGGCAAAGTCTTCATCATAGTCTTCTGATGATTCCTCTTCATCATAGGAGGATGGATCCGCCTTGAAAGCAAGTGCTTTCTTCTTTGGAGCCTCCCTTCTTCCCTCACTTCATCTCCATCTCATGTGTTTTGAGATTACTGATGAAGCCGGAGAAGTCCATCTCCTCCCTGTCGTTGAGCTCCTTGAGGGTGGTTGTCTTGACTTCCCAAGACTTGGAAAGAGCTCTAATGACCTTCCGGATCTTTTGGTCATTGTTGATGTTGTCACCTAAAGAAGATAAAGCATTAGTAATCTTGTGAACCGAGTGAGCATTTCATCTATACCTTCATTATCAAGCATATAAAAATTCTCATATTGAGAACGGAGCAAGTCAATTTTATATCTCTTGACTTGCGACGTCCCCTCATGAGTAATGATAAGAACATTCCAAACTTCATAAGCAGATTTATAATTAACGATGCAGGAAAGATCATCTTTATTTAATGCTTGTGTAAGTGCATATTGGCTTTAGCATTGGCCTCATAGTCCTTAGCGGTTGCTTCGGACCATGTATTCTCATCACTATGAGGTTCAATAAATTCTTTGGTAATAGATTTGGCAATTCTAACTCCTAGGGACTTTAGGAATAGGTTCATTTTGACCTTCCAAATGGGGAAGTTCAACCCATCAAATCTGGGTGGGGACTTGATGCTAGAGAAATCAACTGATGCCATAAAAACAAATTAGTGCACAAACAAATATAGATGCAATAAATAAATATAGCCAAATAATGAGGATCTCCCTAAGGTGGTTAAATCAAATGCTAGGGTTAGGCTCTGATACCAATTGAAATCACCTAGAGGGGGTGAATAGGTAATAGCTATACTAAGTGGCAAATAATGCGGATTAAAAACTTAATTAACAATAAGCAACAACAATAATGAAACTTGCAAGAGAGTAGACAATATAAGTGCAAGTAAAGGAGAGAGTAGAGTTTAGAAAGATGTGGACAAATGCAAACACAAGTATATGTTTCGAGGTTCGAGCCACTACTCTACGTCCCCGTCTTTAACACGATGAAGGATTTTCACTATGTTCGATCCCACCGGATCTTCAATCAGTATAATTTCTTACTATAACTCTTCGGACACACTTGTCCTCTCACACGGTACCGCAACACTAACTTAGAGCTCACTATCTCGTTTGAGGCCGCAACCTCTACAACTTCTCAATTTGAAGCAAATGGTGATCAACACTTGACCACAAAGTAAAGCTCACAAACACAGCCCTACAACCAAGATGAGGAGATGAAACTTTAGGGATTATGTAGTGCAAAAACCAAGTAGAGAAGTAGAGGGGAATGCTTCAAGCTAAAAAACACCAAAGGATTGGAAAATATGGCTCAAGGGAAAATCTTTTGCTAAAAGGCTAAACTTTGAAAAACTTTGATTTTACTCTTGTAAATCTTATGTTTAAGTTGTATCTCACTCTCACTATTTATAAGGTATGAAAACTGGGTTAGAAAAATTAATAGATCCGTTAGGAGAAGCCCCAACAAAAAACAAAACAGAATATAGCTGTTGCAGCCAAGTCAGTAGACTTTGTCTACGGCCGGTCGACCGGGCCGGTCGACTGCCAACGGTCGGATTTCCGACCGTTGGGAAAGCGGTCGACTGGACGGTCGACTGAGAATCCCAACAAAGAGTAAACACTCTCGGTCAGTCAACCGGGTCGGCCGACCGGAACAAACAGAGAGCACTGCTCTTGCTTCTGGTCGACTGGTCGGTCGACCGATGTGCACGGCTGCACATTTGTGCATGTCGCTCGACCGTCCGGTCGACTGACAGAGCAGTTTTGCTCTGCCAGCGGTCGACCGTGCGGTTGACCGGGCAAGGTCAAAAGACAGGTTTTGAAAATCTTTTGAAGTCTTTATTTTTCCAAGAATTTTTCTTATGATAGGAAGATACAAAATATAGTTCTAGGGCTTTGTATAACCAGAGTGTGATCATAAATCAACACCAATAAAATTTGAACTATATTTGATGAAATTCTTTTTCTAAAATAAAAACCGTTTTGCCAAAGACTTGTTTTTCAAAAACAAATTTTTTCGAAACTTCGTTTTTCCGAAACTTGGTAAGAAATTTTGTAATGAAAATTTGCTTGAAAACATGAAGCAATATCAAATGTGTGTGTGTGTGACAATCCAAAGTTATCAACCTCTATCATCTCGGTTTTGACAAATAGACTATAAATCCTAACTAAAAATAGAAAATAGAAAGATACAAATCTTTGATATAGTCTTCTCAACTTTGCTTGATCCTGGAGCTCTTCTAATGTGTTAGCTCTAGGATATAAATCTTCACGGCTTCCAAATGTGTGAGTCTTGTGATGGAGCCGACAATCAATCTATGTTTTTACCTGAAACTCAATTAAACAATCTTGTTAATACCTAACTACATATGGTTTGTTATCATCAAAAACTTGGGGCTAATGGCCTTTGGGCTAACACCTATCTCTCCTCTAGGGTGGCCGGTGGCCACCCCAGCTCTGGCGCGCCGCCGGCGGCCATGCCCGACCAGCCCCCCGTGCATAAGCAAGGGGCTGCTGCCCCCCGTTCTCTCTTATCTCTCTCTTTCTCCCTATATCTCTCTCTCACTCTTGCCCTCTCTCTCTCTAACTGCCTTCTCTCTCTCCAGATTCTCTTTCTCCTCTCTCTCATTTCTTTCTCTCTAGCCAGCCCTTTCCTTCTCTCTATAGATCTGTCTCTTTCTCTCTCTAGATCTTCCCTCTCTAAAAATCTCTCTTTCTCTCTCTAGGTTTTCTCTCTCTAGCTCTCTCTTTCTCTCTCAACTCTTTGTCTCTCTCACTCTCCTCTTCTCTTTCTCTCTCTAAATAATTATAATTATATATATATTATATTATATTTGGCGCATGCGCGAGTTCTGGGATTCTGGAGTTTCGGCATTTTTGGAGATTTAGGCCAGTGTCCTTACCTCCATTTGGTTTTTTCCGCTTCATCGAGTCGACATGTATTTTATTATAAATTTATGTGTATTTTGTATTGGGCGGTGCCCCTATATTTGTATGTGACCGAGTGCCCTTAATTGTACATATATATCTCTGTGACGAATGCTTGAAAGAATCCACAAGCTCCAAGCTTCAAGATCAGAACATGTGGCTCTAGAGGAGTCAGAACTCCCCAACGAGTGGTATAATGAATGCCAAGTGACGACAAGGACAAGCACATGTGTATAGATAAATTAGAATCAAAAGCATGCGTTGAAAATCGTGTTATGAGCATATGCACACAGGAGCAGGCAATAAGACATCAAATGAACTAAATATGGCCAAATCAGTTATACAAGCCCAAATTGCCGATCCGTGAGATTAGTAGGTCGAAAGAATAATCCAAATAAGAAAACCCTTATATATATACCTTGTAGCTCACATCATTGTTTCCTGGTTTCATATTACCCAAATTGTCTCTTAAACTAAGAAAGCAACATAAAATCGATAATACCGAATACAAGCAAAACAAGCTATACAAACTCAGTTTACGGATTCATGAAACACGTACGTCAAAGGAATAATCCAAACATAAAAACCCTCATCTATATACCTTACATCTCACATTATCATATCCTGAGTTCATGTGACTCGAGTTGCAAAATAGCACAATGAATAGTTAGCTAGCATCTTATTATTATTACGCGTCTGACCCATAATCTAGGTATGTGTCCTGGTGTACATCTCAACACACATACATCCTTATATGATCAAGGCGAGTGGTCATTAGAAACTGATGAAAATTGATGGATCATATTTATAGTAGGTCTGACCTCTGCTCGGGACAACGACCCACTATTACTCTTTCTCCTCGAGAATTATATTACACCCAGACACGTGTCGCTGAATTTGAGGATTAAGACACACAACACGAATCGTCGGTCCTGCGACCACTATAAACATAACATCACACCAGTATCCATCAGTTCCTCCCATTCTAATGTAAGTTGTCCTTTTTATAATTTATTAGATTATTATCAGTGTACGAGAATAAGCAGGGGCATATTAGGTATATTATGAGTACATGTTGTACTGGAGTAGATCAGTTTATGTCAGGATATTAGGTCATCATTCCCGTAAGTAATAATTATAAGTCAAGTGTATCTTGTATGATTGTCAAGTGTTAGTATGTCAGGAATTAGGTGATATCAGATAGTTAACATGTATTAAGTAATAGCATGTCAGGTGATAGCACAACAGATATCCACTGTTGTATAATTCAATACAGAAAATGATACTAATACGAGAATCGGTACGAATACAGGAAAACGGTACCGATACAGGGGATCGATATGAATACAGGAAACGGTACAGTTTTGAAAAACAATACAAGTACAGGTTTCAGACTCTTCACAATCATTAAATAAATAATAATAGTTAAATTATCAAGCAGGTAAGCAGATATGCAAGCTAGCGAACATCTAAGCAGAGCTAAAGAAAGGCTGGAGTAAAGTTAACGTACGGCATTAGACGCCATCACGCTCGGCGTGGTTACCACTCGTGGCACAGCTAAACACACATGGCAAAACATGCGTATGAATACCATATTACCGCTCATGGTAAAGCCGTGCTCGTAGGATAACTACGCTCAAACGGAGTTACAGTAAAGTGCTGACGCTAAGTCTACCTACCGGGCGTAGCATTATAGAAAGTCCAGAGAACTTTAAAAAGCTCAGAAAGGTTAAACCCGAAGGTTATAGTAAAACTACAAAGTGGTTAAGTCTGGAGGTTGTGGAGTACCTGCACAAGCGTTAGTACTAAACACAGAAACATATATATATATATATATATATATATATATATATATATATATATATATATATATATATATAAAACCTATATTATTACAAACATTCTCCATACAAAATACAGTATACCGCCGATATAATATAAATCCATCGAAAACAACTGTACGATTATATAGATACAAATCAACCCAACGAAGTGGGTATACCGAGAATGAAAGCGAGAACACTCATCTAAATCACGGAGCACGGTGCGAAATTCCAAAACTCTAAAAACTCTCAATGCGCGTGCGCGTTTAATACCAATTAAATAATATAATATAATATATATAAATATATATTTAGAGAAAGAAACTGAAGAGGGGAGAGAGAATAGACACAGAGAGAGGAAGGATGCAGACAGAGAGAGAGAGAGAACGGAAAGGAGAGAGGGAGAGCAAGCGAGAGAGAAACAGAGTGAGCAAGCGAGAGAAAGTGAGAAAGAAACACAGAGAGAGTGGGAGAAATAAAGAACCAAACCAAAGAGGTAGAGAAGAAAAGAAATAAACATAGAAAGAGAAGGAAAAAAAGAAGAAAGGAAAGAGGAGAAGAAGAAAAGAGAGGAAGGGAAAGAAGAGGAGAGCAGGGCCCCCAGGTGGTCGGCTGGAGGCAGGCCACCGGCGGTGCAGCCTAGGTGGCCGACGGTCTGGCCCAGGCAGAGGGGAGAGGTGGTTTGAGGAGGAGGGTACAACTTTAGTTGAAGGTGATGAATTTGAGGGTTGTCGAAGTGGCATTTTAGAAGGTGAGGAAAAGCTACAATGAAAGAGTACGACGGAGGAGAGAGTTTAGTGAAGTTGATGGTGGATGTGGTGGCATAGGTGGTGGTGGTGGAGATGGCGGAGAAGGTGGTGGTTTATGTAGGTTCACCTAGAGGGGGGGTGAATAGGTGATGGCTAATCTAATGGTCACTTAATGCCAAATAATGCGGAAGTAAAGACTATTATGACCTAAACTAAACTATTTAAACTAAACACCACGTATAACACAAGAGTGTTGCCGAATTCCCCGTGAAGGGCTCTGGACAAACTCCTCTAGATTCCCCTTGAATGGGTTGAGGTGCCGCGTTGGCTCTCTTGGTTGAATACAAGTGTTAGCAAACAATCCCAAGTAAGTTTATCAATTATGCACACAATATATCAAGCATGTAAATGATAAAGACAATAAGAGTGTGCAAGATATAAATAGAGACAAAGAGAGAGAGAGTGAGCAATCGCAAACACAAGGGATTTGTTTCGAGGTTCGAGCACACTTGCTCTACATCCCCGCCTTCGACACACGAAGGATTTCCACTATAATCGATCCCATTGGATCACCTGGTGCCGCAACACCTACAACTCTCGGACTCCCTAGTCCGTACACACCGCAAGCCCACCGGCTCGCCTAGGCCGCACCTCAAACAAAGAGTTCGCACCCGAACCCGAAACACCGAGTCCACACTAGGACCCGAAACAATGCGAACAAACCGTCCGCCTTCTCAAAGAATAAAGTAGAACTTTGGTGATCACAACTCTTGATCACCTAAAATCCTCTCACAACAAATCCCTATAGGTAGATATAGCAATGGATGGCTCAAGTGTTGTGTGAGAAAACAAGAATGAGAATGGTGGAGGAAAACTCAAGAAATCTCTTTTTAACACTCTTGATATAAACTCTCCTTTTGATTGGAAATATTTGCTCTAAATCAAGTGGAGGAAAACCCCTAAATAGTTTAGGAAAAACTGGTGAAAACCTACTTGAAAATCTTATCCCAAAACAATGACCAAACCCCAAAATTTATAGGCTGTCAAAAACTAGCTGTTGGGGTCTGTCAGACCTGTCGGTCGACCGCCTGGTCGACCGCCAACGGTCAAAAATCAGACCGTTGGAGCCTCCGGTCGACCCAAAAGAACAGAGAGCACTGCTCTCAGTTCCGGTCGACTGTGCCGGTCGACCGGCCAACTGCCAGGTCAAGGCGTGCACGTCGTGCACGTCGGTCGACCGAGCCGGTCGGCCGACTTCAGCCCTAGTCGACTTGGTCGGTCGACTAGTCGACTTGCTGAAGCCTGAAACTGAAAAACTGGGATTTAAAACTTGGTCTTTTGATTGAAATAAAATCCCATAAAATACTTAAAAATCTACAAAAATAGTTTTACTAATATTTTTTGATAAACAAATATGCTTGCACAAAATCAAGGCATGTTATAAATGATTTGGACTATTTTTGTAATATGGAAATATTGGCTGGAAATATTGGCTCAATTGAAAACTTGTATTTTCCGAAATCTTGTTTTTCCAAAAACTCTTTTAAATAAAAACTAGATATTTTGAACTCATTAAAGCATAGTGTGTATGGATATGATCCACTACACAAATAAGATGAAATATCTAAATTTTTGACATTAAGCTTTAAACATGATTTTGGTTAAAGGATATGTATATAAGAAATTCCAAAAACCAAAGTATTTTTCCAAAGTAAAAATTCTTTTCTAAAACATATCTATCAAGAGTGTGTGTGTAAATGTATACTTGAGCAATCCACCAACTACTCTATCCTTTACATTTTAACTAAAACAAAATCTTCTAAAAAACTAAATCTTATACCTAGACACAAGTCTTGATCTTGAAGTCTTCCCTTGAAGTATTCTCATCATCTTGACTTGGTCCAAATGCAATCCAACGAGCTCGACTCCTCTTGAGTACTTGATGTGGTCTTGATGCATAGGCTCGTGAATCAAACCGGTGTAAGTTTCAAAACTTGACTTTAAATCCTTTGTTGAAGCTCCACACCTACTAAGATCTTGATAACAAATCTGTCACTAATTAAATACAAGATCATTAGTAAATATAACTACATGAGTTGATCATCATCAAAACTAGAGTGATGGGCCTTTGGGCCAACAATCTCCCCCTTTTTGATGATGACAAAACTCATGAAGTTATATATGCATGGATTAAAGTAAAGCTCCAAAGAAGCTCCCCCTTAACTCACGCATAACACATACACAAAATAAATATGCAATGAGGCACATAAACATTTATGCAAATGTAGGAGTAAACATGCTGATCAAGCATAAAACAAAATCACAAAATCTTTTTCTCCTATTTGCGAAACAAAACATATATGCATAAACATAAATTCTTTATAAAAACCTGCATATATAGCAAATACCTCTCCCCCTTTTTGTCAATCATCAACAAAGGGGTTAAGGTAAAAACAAAATCATCAAATCTTTTTTCCCCTTTTTGTCATAAACAAAGAGATCAATAAGGGGTCAAATCAAACATATCAATAAAAGGTTATATGCGATATACATTCATGAAGAGGAAGACGGTTAAGTAACTTCCCTACACATATACATTACATGAAAGAGGGATGACAAGCCCTAATTCACATAACATATAATATGTAATGCATAAGAGGAGATGTGAAGCTCCCCCTACACACGTGTACCACATAAAGAAGAGATTGTCAAGCTCTTCAATACACAATACACTCAACATGAATCTATATGTAGAAGAGATGTTAAGCTCTCCTTGCATATAGGCAATACAACTCAAAATTTTTTTTTAATTTTTCTTAATCAAATTTTTTTTTAAAAGGTATCAGAGCTTTTGTAAAACAAACAAATTTTAAGATACCAAAATGAAAATAATCATTATTGTAAATCATATTGATACCAATTGAAATTTAACAAATATGAAGTTGAAACATATTGATACCAATAGTAAACATAATGATCAAAAATTTTTATTTTTCATCATAAACTTTGTGCTTTTAAAAAATGTGAACCAATTGAAAGTTAAGCACATAAAAATCATATATATGTATGAAATGAGTATACCAATTGACATTGATACATACATATATAAGAAAATAAAATATGAGTATATACAAAAATTATCAATTTAGATACCAATTGAAAAGATCCAATGATACCAATTGAAAATGACAATGTAAATCAAGTATATAACTCATAACTTATGCCTCCCTTTATATGTTCAAGATTAAAATGATTTTCACTATAAAGCATACTTGAGCATAATCTCCCATCAATCCTCCCATTAAGGGTAGAGTTTTTAAAAATAGATTTGAAAATATTTTAGCATTGAAAATCACTACCAAATGAAGAATAATTAACTAGTTAAAATAATTTTTGAAAAGTCAATTTTTGAAAAACTAGTTAAAGATCCTTCAAAACATGAAATCAAAGCATATGTATTTCATGAATCATACCAAATATAAGAATTGACACTCGATCTATAAAGCTCAAAAATATGTTCATGAACCAAAGTCATGATAAATAAAGTGTGAGTGTACAAGAATCATGTGTTTAGCATTTTCCATGAAAATAATCAATGAAGCTCAAAATAAACATGAAAATTCATTTTTCATTTTTAAAAAAAACAATAAACTTCTAGGTATATGTATGATTTATTTAAATCTAACAATATGCATACATATCCCAAACATAAAACGAGTCTATTAATAGTATATGCATGAAGGCAAGAGACTCAAAAAGGATATACATGTATATTTATTAGATTTGAATAAAAATTGCATATACATGAAGTAAAATATGAAAATAGGCAAAACAAGTGTAAATGAGGAAATAATCAAAACTAGCCTATACATGTGCATATAGTGGGTACAAATGAGCATGAAGTGCAAACATATATGAATCAATTTGTTCTCACTATTTGTACATGCATAAATACAAGTTTTGATAAAAACTACATTTAAACTAGTATTTACCACATGAAGCACAAAAATACATAAAACATGAACATGCTATGAATATTATGAATGGACAAGCATGAACATAAAAGGTAGGAGTTTAGAGATTGTTACCAACTCCAAAGCTCCAAGCATGGTGGTCATCCCACCAAAACTCTTTGATAGCGGTGCATCAAATGTATGTCCTTGTAGTCCATGTAACCACCATCAAGGCACCAAATCTCTCATGTCTTGAGAGATCCCTCACCTACATCAAAAACACATGGTGGGGGTTTTGGTACCCATTTTCTTTTGGGTCCTTGGGGGTTAGTCTTGTAAGGAACCCAAACATTTTTATTTTTAGCAAAATTTAAAACATGCATCTTATCATAACAAAATTTTGCTAAATGGCCTTTGCGGCACAATGTGTACATTTGTACACCTTAGAATGCTTATGTGTGTGAGTGTGATCATGACGTGCAACATAAGCATATGCATGATGATGATGTGCATGAATATGTGGAGTTTGTTTCTTTGAAAATAAAGACTCCAATCTAGAATGGTTAGATGCACATGAGCTCAAGGTGGAGCTCAAACAATCAATTTTCTTTTTCAAAAATTTAACTTCATTTTGATCAATAGAGGTGGTGGCATGTAAAGCATGATCAAAAGTCTTTTTCTTTTTAGAAACTTTTTCTTGTTCTTTTTCAATCATTTTTCTTTTTAAAATATTATTTTCTTGAAAAACAACTTCTTTTTGTTTTTTCACCAAAATAATTTCATTTTTCAAATTAGTGTTTCCTTCACATAAATCATTCAATTTGGACATTAAGGAAACATTCTCATTTTTCAAAAATTCATTTTCTTTTTCAATGCATGCAACCTTATTTCTAAATGAATAATTTTCCTTATGAATGCAATCAAAATTCTTTTTCAAAATTTTATTTTCTTTCTTAATTATGTCATATTTCTCAAGTAGGAGTTGACAAAAAGTGGTAAGCTCATCATATGACATGTCCTCATCCTCGGATTCGGTAGTTACCTCAAGGGGGTTATCCCCTTGGACCATATAGCACTTGTTGGAGGTGTCACTTCCAACATCCGAATCGCTCCCCGCATAATATAGATCCTTTTCGCCGAGGGAGGTGATGATGTTCCAAGCTACAAAGGCCGAATCAACATTAGAAACCCTAAATAAATAATCATCATTTAGGGTTGACTTTAAAGCATTTAGGGCTTTTGCATTAGCCTCAATATACTTTCTATTATTAACATATGAATCATTAGTGGTAGCGAGATAAACATGAATGCCTAGGGCCTTGAGGTACATAGACATCTTAACCTTTCAAATTTGGATGTTAAGAATGTCAAAGGTGGGTGGTGACATGAAATCCATGGTGTGTGTACAAATATTGTGATTAGCCTAAAAATGAGGATCTTTAACTCTAGATTGTTAGACCCAAATTCAGAGCACTTGGCTCTGATACCAATTGTAGGTTCACCTAGAGGGGGGTGAATAGGTGATGGCTAATCTAATGGTCACTTAATGCCAAATAATGCGAAAGTAAAGACTATTATGACCTAAACTAAACTATTTAAACTAAACACCACGTATAACACAAGAGTGTTGCCGAATTTCCCGTGAAGGGCTCTGGACAAGCTCCTCTAGATTCCCCTTGAATGGGTTGAGGTGCCGCGTTGGCTCTCTTGGTTGAATACAAGTGTTAGCAAACAATCCCAAGTAAGTATATCAATTATGCACACAATATATCAAGCATGTAAATGATAAAGACAATAAGAGTGTGCAAGATATAAATAGAGACAAAGAGAGAGAGAGTGAGCAATCGCAAACACAAGGGATTTGTTTCGAGGTTCGAGCACACTTGCTCTACATCCCCGCCTTCGACACACGAAGGATTTCCACTATAATCGATCCCAATGGATCACCCGGTGCCGCAACACCTACAACTCTCGGACTCCCTAGTTCGTACACACCGCAAGCCCACCGGCTCGCCGAGGCCGCACCTCAAACAAAGAGTTCGCACCCGAACCCGAAACACCGAGTCCACACTAGGACCCGAAACAATGCGAACACAACCGTCCGCCTTCACAAAGAACAAAGTAGAACTTTGGTGATCACAACTCTTGATCACCTAAAATCCTATCACAACAAATCCCTATAGGTAGATATAGCAATGGATGGCTCAAGTGTTGTGTGAGAAAACAAGAATGAGAATGGTAGAGGAAAACTCAAGAAATCTCTTTTTAACACTCTTGATATAAACTCTCCTTTTGATTGGAAATATTTGCTCTAAATCAAGTGGAGGAAAACCCCTAAATAGTTCAGGAAAAACTGGTGAAAACCCACTTGAAAATCTTATCCCAAAACAATGACCAAACCCCCAAATTTATAGGCTGTCAAAAACTAGCCGTTGGGGTCTGTCAGACCTGTCGGTCGATCGCCCGGTCGACCGCCAACGGTCAAAAATCAGACCGTTGGAGCCTCCGGTCAACCGCCCGGTCGACCCAAAAGAACAGAGAGCACTGCTCTCAGTTCCGGTCGACTGTGCCGGTCGACCGGCCAACTGCCAGGTCAAGGCGTGCACGTCGTGCACGTCGGTCGACTGAGCCGGTCGGCCGACTTCAGCCCTAGTCGACTTGGTCGGTCGACTAGTCGACTTGCTGAAGCCTGAAACTGAAAAACTGGAATTTAAAACTTGGTCTTTTTGATTGAAATAAAATCCCATAAAATACTTAAAAATCTACAAAAATAGTTTTACCAATATTCTTTGATAAACAAACATGCTTGCACAAAATCAAGGCATGTTATAAATGATTTGGACTATTTTTGTAATATGAAAATATTGGCTCAATTGAAAACTTGTATTTTCCGAAATCTTGTTTTTCCAAAAACTCCTTTAAATAAAAATTAGATATTTTGAACTCATTAAAGTATAGTGTGTATGGATATGATCCACTACACAAATAAGATGAAATATCTAAGTTTTTGACATTAAGCTCTAAACATGATTTTGGTTAAAGGATATGTATATAAGAAATTCTAAAAATCAAAGTATTTTTCCAAAGTAAAAATTCTTTTCTAAAACATATCTATCAAGAGTGTGTGTGTAAATGTATACTTGAGCAATCCACCAACTACTCTATCCTTTACATTTTAACTAAAACAAAATCTTCTAAAAAAACTAAATCTTATACCTAGACACAAGTCTTGATTTTGAAGTCTTCCCTTGAAGTCTTCTCATCATCTTGACTTGGTCCAAATGCAATCCAACGAGCTCGACTCCTCTTGAGTACTTGATGTGTTCTTGATGCATAGGCTCGTGAATCAAACCGGTGTAAGCTCCAAAACTTGACTTTAAATTTTTGTTGAAGCTCCACACCTACTAAGATCTTGATAACAAATCTGTCACTAATTAAACACAAGATCATTAGTAAACATAACTACATGAGTTGATCATCATCAAAACTAGAGTGATGGGCCTTTGGGCCAACAGTTTATGGGTGTTTTGGTGATGGTAGTGATGGAGTTGTGAAATGATGATGGAGATGGTGTTGAGAACTTTGTTGGAGAGTAAGAGAGGGAGGAGGTTCCAGAGTTGATTTCTCAGACAACAGATACGATGGCTCAGATCAAAAATCATCTGAAGGCAGCGCATGATCGCCAGAAGAGTTGGGCAGATACAAATAGAAGACTCTTAGAGTTTGTTGTTGGGGATAATGTATTCCTTAAGATATCTCCTACTAGAGGGATCATCAGATTAGGGAGCCGGGGAAAGTTAAGTCCGAGAGGTTGGGGTGGTGGTACCGGCCAAGGTTGCCGGCCATGGGCGAGCCACTGCCGTTGGTTGGATGAAAAAAAGAAGGGAGGAGGAAGAGAAAATGAAAGAGGGAGAGAGGGATGGAGGGAGGGGTGAGGGGGGGGGAGGGAGAGGGTATGTATGTATAATATATATATATATATATATATATATATATATATATATATATATATATATATATATATATATATATATATATATATATATATATATGCATATGTATAAAAGAAGTTAGCTTCATGTCTCACTTATGAGATCCGCGTCTCCACAGAAATCAAACCCGCATCTGGGTTATCTGGTGAGAAATTACCCAGACGCGGAGGTCAGATCCGTGTTTGGGTTGGAGAGAGAATGAGTGGATTGGGATATATATATATATATATATATATATATATATATATATATATATATATATATATATATATATATATATATATATATATATATATATATGTATGTATGTATGTATGTATGTGAGTGTGGTGAAAATGAGATCCGCGTCTCTCAAAATGAGATCCAATTCTCAGTTGGGCTGAGCTCAGATGCGAAGGTCAGTTCCGCATCTGGGTACGAGATGAGGTACTCGTCATAAATGAGGAAAGAGAAAAAATAGTTGGGGATATTTATTGTGTGGTGGAAATTTTTTGAGAAAATTTAAAAGAAAAGAAAGAAGGAAAAGAAGAAGGAAATTATGAGTGGAGGAGAAAAATCAAAAAAAAGAAAAAATAAAAGCAAAATATCTGGATAAAATTCTAGAATATGGGAAAACATTGAAAACTCCGAAAAAGCCTGAAAAATAAAGTAATTCGGAACGATTCCCAAAAATTCTCAAAATAATAAATACTACATTAAGGTATATGGTGAAATTAGATTTCAAATTCAATTTCATTTTCAAATTAAAAATCCTAGAATCAACCGGCGATACCATCGACACCAAATCCGGTCAAGTTTTGATAAATTTAGAAAAAACCGTCAAAAATACATTTAGATAGAAAATATGATTCTAAAAAATAATATAAAAGCAGTTTCTAAAAATTTAACTCCGTTTGTAAATTAAAAATTAGAGAATTGATCGACGGCACTGGTTGATATCGGTTTTGAAGATTTTGCAATTTAATTCAGAAAAAATCTAAAAAATCATGAAAAATTTAAAATATTGAAAAATAATGTTTGAAATCGAAACTGGTCAAATTTGACTATCAGAAAGGTTAAATTAATCAGTACACTGGGATTGGGTCCCGGTTCAGACTCGAGCTGATTCTGAATCCAGGAATACGGATCCAAATACCAAACATTGATACAAATAATCTTAAAGAAATTAAATATGAGGACAAATTGAAACAATATGATCAAAAAATCAGAACACGTAACTGAGTACGCATTCCAGTAATAGGGCGTTACATCAACCGTCAAAAATTTCAAATCCCAAAAGGAAATGAAGTGCCACTTGATTAAAGACCCTGCACTTGGTGTAGGAAATAGGACTTAAGCCATTGCACCAGGTAACCTTCCTCGTAAATCATGCGCTTTTAAAAGCAATGATTAATTAATACCGCAACTGATGGGATGTGCATTTAAAGTTCTGTCAGCCTGCAGAGATGCACCACTGCAAGAAAAGAACTGAAGCGATAGCAAATCAGCTTGAGTCCAGATCCAGAATTTTCTTCTCTATCTGCTCTCCTCTCTCTATCAGAGTCTCCGGGAACTTATAGCTCCTGAGGGAGAGTTCGTGACCTCCTCCAAAGAGAAGGAAGCAGAGGGGGCATCTGTAGTAGTCATTTCTGACCTCCTCGAGATAATGCAACGTGTCCATTCGCACCAAATAGGCGAATGACACGTGGCCACTTCCCGCACCTCCGACCGGAGGTGCCCATTCGCCCCGAGTAGTTCATATAGTTAGAAGGAGAAGATAGAATCAGTTGTGAGAATCTCTATCTATAAGTCAAATCTCTATTGGAACTAGACAGTTATAGCTCATAAACAGATCAACCATATCAACAGTTGGATGTAGAGAATTAGATAAAGATAAACTCTCACCCAATCAATTCAAAGTCAGATGTTTAGCTCTAAACTGCCTCCGAGATAAGGGATTAAGTATTTAAACAGAGTAGAACTCTGCAGCCTTATCTAAACAGACACAACCTGTATAAATAATAGATCCCTTCTAATGTGGAGGTGGACGATGAATTAAGTCTAAAAACCCTAGCATACTGGAAAACTCCATTGTAACCGCCATTGTTATAGTGGAATCTCTCTCGCTCTCTTTGTAATTTTCACCCATTTGGGTTTCCACGTAATTCTTTGTGTTTTTACTTTTTTTTTGTGATTTGATTGCACTCTCTCCATTATTTTGGTGCAAAGATTAATTCCTTAGAAAATTACGTACAACAGCTCGAATACCATTTTAAAGACGGCTAGGTCCATGTGTATGCCATCAATATGCACGTGGGTTAGTCGTCCGAATCGAATATCCAAACTACCCCTGGGCCATTTGTCTAGTTGTTTTCAGTCCCGAGGAAAAACGCAATTGCAGCGACATAATGGACAAAGCAATGTATTGTTGCCCTTTCTTCTCTTTCTCTCTGATTTTTTCCGCTTCTTTAATCTCTCAAAAATCTCAAATGTTTCTCTCCAAATCTTTTAAAATTCTCCCCAATCTCTTAAATTTCAACTATGACGAATCTGAATGCTTCTTCGTCGTTGCGTTTGGACATGACTGATGACGGCAACGAAGATTTTTCTGATTTTGATGTAGATTTAAGCATAAGTCAGGTGCTCAGTAGCCTCAGCGCAGAGGGAGAGGCCCCCCGATCTCATCGCTCAATGACATTTCCTTCTTCCAGCGAGACGTGAGTACATCTTAGTATATACCTATGTTAAATTTGTCCACCCTGTAGGCTGCACTCACAGTTTAGTTATACCATTTTTCACATCTGGACTGCATTTAATCTGTTTTTTATCCACCTTTTAACAATTATGTCCACATTGCTTTCTTTTTTGTCAGCCTCTTTAACAATTATGTCCACCAGCCCACCTCTATCTAATATTTTTTGATTTAGGCCACCTTTCAACAGTGTAATTCTTACTTTATAAATAATTCTGTCAACCTTATTTGATTATCTGTACACTTCATTTGATATTTTGTCTATATTATATCCATCTTGTTTTATATTCAGTGGAGAGGGTGAGGCCCCCATCTTATCCTCAAGGGCTTCTTCCGCCAGAGAGCAGAGGCCAATTTAGAGAAAGAGGGAACATCTATGGCTACTGTTGGAGAGAAGAGGCCAGTTCCTTCTTCCAGCGAGACCTGAGTACATCTCACTGTCTACCACTATAAAAATGTATTAAAAGATTAAAATGTTAACAAATGAAAAAGTTAGAATGAGAGTCTTGATGACACTTACCCATAGTTCATTTATTTGGCTATCTCTAATATCTCATTAAATGTCATAGCAAAATAAAATTTTAAATTTATTTAATCTTCTTCTTTCTATTAAATACAATAACATATGTGATGCAACTTAAGAATTATTGTTGTTACACCTCTTTCATTTATAGGAGTTATATTTCTTTTGTTATACTGATAGCACCTCCTGCTAATTTACACCTCCCTCTTCATCATCTGTTTCGCGGATATCTTTATAAATTCTTGAATGAACTGTTTGCTATTAATAATTTATTAAAAGATTAAAATGTTAACAAATGAAAAGGTTAGAATGAAAGTCTTGAAGGACACTTACCATAGTTCATTTATTTGGTTATCTCTAATATCTCACCAAATGAAACACCTTGTGTCAAAAAGCTTCAAAATTTCACATAACAAATAAAATTCAGAAAAGAATTTTCTTCTTCTTTTTTTGAATACGTGATGCAACTTATTATTGTTGTTACACTGATAACACCTCATTCAATTAAAGGAGTTGTATTTCTTTTGCCTAGTTGATCCTTCTGTACCTCTCACGATTAAAACAATTTTTATAGTGATATCATTTGAAACATATGAATCCAGGTAAAACTTATGACACCCCTCATCACTGTTCTGTGTCTTATTTTGAAGAGATACGTTTAGTATGTAGAACAAGAATAAAGGTCTTACTCTATAATTATCCAATCCAAGTTGACAAAAAAAAATATTTTGCTTTTCAATATTCTTTAATTTATAGTATTTGTTGATAGAATTATGATATATTCAACCCCAGATCTAAATTGGATTCCAGAAACCCTGTGCGTTCGACAAACAATAGAGCTAGTGTTAGTGCTTAATTTTTTAATTTGAAATTAATTCTATATTCATTGTCATAAAAAACTACATCAAAATCTCGGTATCACTATATTCCAAAAAAAAATAAGGGCGGTGAATTCAAACAGAAGCATGCAAAATATAACACAGTAAAGTCTGAATTATTCTTATTTTGTTTGTCTACTCAAATTTTGAAATACCAAATAAAATCATATACATTCAATACACTACGGAGAAATCTATCAAACACCTGATGCGCACCCAAAACACGTTCAGACCCCAGAACAGATCAAGCAGCCGCTGCCGCTATGCAGGCAACTCGGCCGTGCCGCAATCGAATCCGCATCGGCACATGGGGCAGTCCACAAAGCTCGTCACCGGGAACGACGCCGAAATCGGCCCGACATAAAACCTGAGCTCATCATCCATCCTCACAACCTCGGTGATGCCGAGCCAGACGAACAGAAATCTCACGCTCACCCCCTTCAGGTCCTTCAGCCGCCCGGCCTCCAACGTGCCGGAGATCCTCCGCTTGTACCTCAAAAGATAGCTGTCCTGCACCTTGAACTCGCACTCCCAGCCGAAGTAGACGTCGAAGCTGCCGTCACTTTGCAGAAGGTAGCTCTCCACCCCCTCGGGGAGGAGGCCCTGAGGGAAGTCGTAGCTCTCGAGGAGTTCGTAGGCGGTCGGAAACCCGGAGAACGCAACGGAGGACGATATCAAGAGGAGAAGCGCAAAGAGAAGTGTGGAGGTTGGCATTTTGGCGATGAGAGATTGTGATGTGGGGTTTGGACTTTTGAGGGAAGGTGAGAAGATGGAGGAAGTAATTGAGTCGAGAGATAATATTCTTGAGATGCCACTTTTAGATGCCTTTTAAGCTTCGCCAGCTGGGATTTTTGGACTTGGTCATTGGATGGGGAAGTTGTTTGAGTGTTTGACGAAATGACTGGTGATTTTCTTGGCCTCGTATTCTTTTTTAGGACAGTCATGCGCCCACGAGCAGCGACCAATAGGAAGCTCACATGAGATTCATGCTGATTTGGTTCATCTTTTCTTGAGTCCTTGTTTGCCAGAAAGACGCAACCCTCTTACGATTACTTTTATACGAACTTGTGAAAATACACGTTAGAATCTCTAATCCACGTCTTGGGCCTCCACTTTGGGCTTCAATGTTTTCCAAGTTCTGGCCCTCTACCTGGGCCTAATTCTAGAGCCCTCCCCTTCGGCTTTGTCCGAGGCCTTGTTTTCTGTCAAACAAATATTTTCTATCTTTGTCAGTGAGACCTAACTCACTGTTAAAAAGGAGAGATTTTAAGGTTCACGTCCGGCTGTGATCTATGTATCAGAAATATATATATATATACATACACACATACTTCTTACTTTTAACATACTATTAGTCATAAAATCATCATTATATACTATATTTCTGTCAAGAGAGATTTTAGACCATTAGTCATCTTAATAAATTTTCACTTTTGATTGAGGGAAAAAATCACAATTAAAAGATTTCAAATCTTAATAAAAGTAGCGTATTGAGCCATTGTTATAGCAGATTCTTACTATTGACCAAAGGATTTCTAAATTAAACCAACCCATAATAAAAAACTTTTATCCCTCTTCAAGTAAAAAAGGAAAATTTTTCTACTCTAGTCATGTTCTAATTGTGAAACCCATTTAGATTTCAAATTTTCACATAGTTTCTCCTATTTATGATCCTCTAAGATACTCTCTTCCTATCGAAAGAAGGAGAAACAAAAAATTTAAAATTCATATTCATGCCTTTGTAAAAAAAAGAAAAAAAAAACTCATGAAAATGTCTTCCGTTACATTTTACGTAAGGTATAGCCTCACGATTTAAAGACAACATAGTTTTTTATATATGTTATTAACATAAGCAAACGAATAGATATTCGGTTCCCGTTTGGATCTGACTCAGGACCACATTGACATTCATATTCGAGTAGAAACTTAGAAAACCCTAAGCATACTCAAATCAAAAATCGAGAAGAAAATTCAACTTATATTTCGGAAAATTTTGAGTTTGGATCCTAATACAGATGGGATTAGGGATTCTACTAGGCGTACCCACATCACATCAGTAAAATTGAATTATACGTTTTAAAATTAATTATGCGAAAATTATTATTTACTTCGTATAAAACAAACGAATTTTTTTTAAAAAAATTTGTTCTATCTTGCTCGGACTCGGTTTCCTTTTTCTAATCAAATTCTAATTCCACTTGCATGTTTTTTCCCCATATCTGCCATCCAGTTTCCATAAATCCCTATAAAGTTCCTAGCAACCTCTCTCTCTTTCTCTCTTGTTGGAATATCAAATAAAAATGTCTTTTATGACATTAATTCTGAAAGTAGAAGAGACACCATAAGGTGAAAATATGAAGAGTCATCATCATCAATTAGGAGAAATAAAGAGTCATTGTCAATTGAAAAAATGAAGAGTCATCATCATCAATTAGAAGGAATGAAGAGTCATCATCAAGTTGATGAATGAAAAGTCACAATGAATTGGAGAAGTTAAAGAGTCATATATGCATTATTGTTATTTGTTTATGGCATTAAAGTAGATGGTTGGTATTCTTATAAGTTTTTCTTTGAAGCTTATAAAAAATTAGTGTACCTCTTTGTTTTTTTTCAAGCAAGTAAGAAAAAAAGAAAAGTTGAGTAAGATTCATTCTCCACTTAAAATTTTAGATTATAGTATATTAGTCCTTAGACTAGTATACAACAATTGATATCAGAGCCAATTCAATTTTTTTCATTTCCTCTTCTCCTCATGGCCTCCACCAACAATCTCATCAATTCACAAGTTCCCAAGTTATTGAAAGATAAGTATGAGAGTTGGTCAATTCAGATGAAAACTTTATTTGGTTCTCAAGAGTTGGGGAACTAATCTTTGATGGGTTCAAGGAACCCACACCAGAGGTAGAAGCCGCCTACACCGTCGAAGAGAAGAACGCTCTTAGAGAGTAAAGAGAGAAGGATAGCAAGACTCATTTTCTACTCTATCAAGGGTTGGACGAGTCTACCTTCGAGAGAGTTGCTGAAGCAACGATGAGTAAGGAAGCATGGGAAATCCTTGCTACCATCTACAAAGGAATCGAGCGGGTGAAGTGAATTCGCCTCTAAACTTTGAGAGGCGATCTTGAAGCCGCTCAAATGAAAGATGAAGAAAAAATCTTATATTATTATTCACGATTACTTCTAATTGTGAATAAAATAAGGAGAAATGGAGAGAAGATAAAGGACATCCGAGTGATGGAGAAATTGCTCCGATCCCTCACATCAAAGTTCGAGCACGTGGTGGCGACAATTGAGGAGTCTAAGAATTAGAATGAGATCTCAATAGAGGAGCTTTTGGAATCTCTCCAAGTTCATAAGCAACGTAGGCAAAAGAAGACTGGTTCCATAGTTTTGGAACAAGCATTAGAGTCAAAGTTGATTCTAAATGATCGAGGCTCACATAGTAGAGGTCGTGGTCGTGGTAGAGATAGGGGACATGGTCCCCAACAACGAACCACTCAAAATCAAGTGGAGTTACAAAGCTTCAGAGGTCGAGGATGAAGCAATCGAGGAAGATTTACATCTGGACGTGAAAACAACAAGAACGTCTAATGCTACAACTATCAAAAATTTGGACACTATGCCTCGGATTGCTAGCACAGAACTAAAGATCATACCAATCTCGCTGAAGTAACAAATGATGTGGATAATAACTCTACTCTTTTTCTTTCTCATGATGATTCAAGTGTTCAGAATGATGTTTGGTACCTTAACTCGGGTGCTAGCAACCACATGTGCGGGAAGAAAGAATTTTTCATGGAACTCGTAGAAGTTATTCATGAAAGTGTGAGCTTGGGAGATTCTTCAAAACTTCGCGTTGAAAGCAAAGGAAAGATCACAATCTACTAAAAGGATGGTAAGCCTCTAACATGAAAGTAATATTCTCAGCATCGGTCAATTACTTGAAAAAGGATATAAAGTATATATGGAGAACAACCATCTTTGGTTGAAAAATACAAAAGGAGATCTTATTGCTTGTGTTAAGATGACAAGGAACAACATGTTTTTCTTACATCCAAATATGAAAGTTAAGAAGTGTTTACAAGGACTCATGAAGAATGAGTCATGGAGGTGGCATCTTCACTTCAGCCATCTAAACTTCAGCAGTCTGAAGCTATTATCTACAGTCGACATGGCACGAGGTTTACCAATAATCGATCCACTAAATCATACATGTGAAATTTGCCTAATTGGCAAGCAAGCACTACTTCTTTTTTCCAGTGGAAGGTCATGGAGAGCGGAGGTACCATTGTAGCTTGTTCATACTGACATCTGTGGACCATTAGATCCCGTCTCTTTAGGAGGTAATAAATATTTTATTACGTTCATTAATGATTTCAGTAGAAAGTTGTGGGTATACATTCTTAAAGAAAAATCTGCTGCCTTTACTACCTTCAAAATTTTAAAGCTCTTGTTGAAGCAGAGAGTGGCCACAAGCTAATAACTTTCTGATCTGATCAAGGTGGTGAGTACACCTCAAATATGTTTCAAGAATATTGTAGAGGGTAAGGCATAAAGAGGCAGTTCACTACTGCTTACACACCACAGCAAAATGGCATCACAGAAAGAAAGAACTGTGCTATTCTTGACATGACAAGAGCCATGCTAAAAAAAAGAGGCTGCTGAAGCAGTTTTGAGTGGAAGCTATGGCATGTTCAACTTACTTACTCAACCGGTGCCTGACGAAGCAAGTAAAGGGTAAGACTCCTCAAGAGGTATGAAGCGATTACACGCTTAATGTCACACCTCTGTGAATTTTTGGGTGTGTTGCATATACTCAAGTACCTGAAGTCAAAAGGAAGAAGCTTGATAATTATGATGAAAAATGCATTTTCTTCGAATATAGCGAGGAGTCGAAGGCATATAAGCTCTACAATCCACTAACTAAGAAACTAGCAGTTAGTAGAGATGTTATTTTCATGTAAACTGAAGCATAGAGTTGGAGTAATGAAGAGACTGTCAAAGAGTAACCCGTGGTGAACAAACCTGACGAGCCCTACATGAGGTTCTACCACCAGCTACACAACCATCTCCTCAACATGCTACACCGTCTCCTGAAAGAGGTTCTCTATCTTCTGGGGAAGGTAGTACTAGTGAATCCTCCGTGTAACAAGGTCCCATCAAAATGAGAAGCTCAGGGAGATCTATGAGCAGATAGAAGTAGATAGAGAGAGACTAATCTCTTCTGCTTATATGCTGATCATGGGCCTCTCACTTTCAAAGAGGATAAGGAAGAAGATTATTGGCAATCAGTAATGAAGGAGGAGATGCATGCCATCCAGAATAACAATACATGCGAGTTGACAACACTTTCACAAAATCATAAGGCAATAAGTGTCAAATGGGTGTACAAGATCAAACGCATAGCAGATGATAAAGTTAATCAGTATAAGGCAAGGCTTGAAGTGAAAGGCTATAAACAAAAAATACGGCATCGATTGTGAAGAAGTCATTGCACCACTTGCTCAATTGGACATGGTGAGACTATTAATTTCACTTGCAGCTCATCACAGGTGGAAGATATATCATTTAGATGTCAAGTCATCATTTCTCATTAGCATTCTTGAAGAAGAGGTATATATACAACAACCAGAAGGTTTTCTGGTAAAAGGGCAATAAAAAGTATATCTCCTAAAGAAAGTCATGTATGGCTTAAAGCAGGCTTTAAGCAGGCACCACGGGCATGGAATGCCCGAAATGATGGTTATCTTCATTAAAATAGCTTCACCAAATGTCCTTATGAGCATGCCATCTACATGAAGAGGAACCATCAAGGCGAATTTCTAATAATTTGTCTTTATGTTGATGACTTATTATACACAGGAAGTAGCGCCGAGATGCTTGCTGAATTCAAGGAGGCGATGTTCAATGAATTTGAGATGACATACAATGGATTGATGTCCTATTTTCTTGGTATCGAAGTGAAGCAATAACAAGATAGGACATTTATATTTCAAAAGAAGTACATGAAGGAGATCTTTGAGAAATTAAAGATGAGTAACTGCAACCCAGTATACATCCCAATAGCCATAGGAATGAAGCTATCAAGAGAAAGAAATAGAGATTTTGTAGACTCAACTCGTTTCAAAAGTCTAATTGGTAGCCTGAGGTACTTGACGATCACAACCCGATATTGTTTATGGAATCGGACTTGTGAGTCGCTATATGGAGACACCGAAGGAGTCTCATTGGCTAGTTGCAAAGAGGATTCTAAGGTATATCAAAGACACATCCAATCTTGATCTATTTTATACTTATGGTGAAACTGTAGAATTAGTAGGCTATTGAGATAGCGACTGGGGAGGTGATCAAGATGAGAGGAAAAACACCACTGGTTATGTCTTCTATCTTAGGTCAACTGCATTTTCATGGGCCTCAAAAAAGTAAGGAGTTGTGGCCTTATCTTTATACGAAGCAGAGTATGTGGTAGCTTCATCTACTGTCTGTGAAGCTATTTGGTTGCGGAACATTTTGAAGGGGTTGGGTCATCCACAAGAAGACGCGACTATAGTATTTATTGGATAACAAATCAGCCATCTAACTTGTAAAGAACCCAGTACATCATGGGAGGAGCAAACATATAGATACACGGTTTCATTTTCTCAGAGGCCATGCAAATCAGAAAACTGTAGAGTTAGAGTATTGTCAAACTATGGAGCAAGTAGCAGATAATTTTACTAAGCCATTGTCAATTGAACCTTTCAGAAGGCTAAAAGAAATGCTCGGTATGAAAACATTTTGATTTGAGGGGGCGTGTTAGAATATCAAATAAAAATGTCTTTTATGACATTAATTTTAGAAGTAGAAGAGACACCATAAAGTGAAGAAATGAAGAGTCATCATCATCATCAATTAGGAGAAATGAAGAGTCATCATCAATTGAAATAAATGAAGAGTCATCATTATCAATTAGAAGGATGAAGAGTCATAATCAATTTGAAGAAATGAAAAGTTACCTTGAATTGGAGAAGTTAAAAAATCATATATGCATTATTACCATTTGTTTATGATATTAAAGTAGATGGTTGGTATTCTTGTAAGATTATTCTTTGAAAACTATAAAAGTGTAGTGTATCTCTTTGTTTTTTTTTCAAGCAAGCAAGCAAGAAAAAAAGTTGAATAAGATCCATTCTTCACTTAAAATTTTAGATTATAGTATATTAGTCCATAGACTAGTATGCAACATCTCTCTCTATACTAATTTCAATTCCTCGCCTCTCATCTCACCTATGGATTTCTCAGATGACGATGACGCCCTCAATGCGAGCGACGCCGAATCGTTCGAAGACAACTATTACTGCGGCGATGAGGTGCGATGACGATGGCCAATTGGTCAATGACGATGAGGCACCTCCTTGAAATCAGCAAAATTTTGCAATCTTGAGCGAATCTGAGAACGATGACTCCAAGAGAGAGATACGAGCGAGCTATCACTCACCCTCTCTGTTTCGAGGTTCGATTCGTTCCTCATCCTCTGCCACTATAACTGGAACGTGAGAAGGGTCCACGATGAGTGGTTCACCGACAAGGGCACTGCCATCAGAAGGGCAATCGGCCTCCTCGGCACACTGTCACCGCCCGAGGCCGCGGACGGCGACGAGATGAAACAGTTTTGTAGGATATGCTTTGAGATGTATTTTGTGGTCAAGACGAGTTCGGCCGCCTGCGGCCACCAGTTCTGTTGATATTTCTGGAGGGAATGCATCAGCACGGCGATCAAAGACGGCCCAGGCTGTCTCGCACTGTGGTGCCCAGACCCAGCTTGCTCTACCGTAGTCGGCTGGGACATGGTGGAGCTGTTGGGCTCCGAAAAGGAGAGTGAGAAGTACACGCGGTACCTTGTGAGATCCTACATTGACAATAGCAAGAGGGCGAAATGGTGCCCGGCCCTGGGCTGCGACCTCAGTGGGTTTCGTCACCGATGGCAGCATGGGCTACGATGTCTGCTGTGGCTGCGGGCAGGGTTTCTACTAGAACAGCACCGAGGAGGCTCACCGACCGATGGGCTGCGAGACCGTGGCTAAGTGAATACTGAAGAACAACACCGAGTCTGAGAACACCACCTGGATGTTGGCCAACTCCAAGCCCAGCCCCAAGTGTAGGACACCCATCGAGAAGAACCATGGCTGTATGCACATGACCTGCAGAGCTCCGTGTGGATTCGAGTTCTGTTGGCTGTGTCTCGGTGCATGGGAGGAGTACAGTGAGAGAACGAGTGGGTTTTACGCCTACAGTCGCCATGTAGATGCTAAGAAAAGGGGGAACTCTATGCAGAGGCAGAACCAGGAATAAATTTTGAGGTGGGCTACAACTTTTTATAACTTATGCTTATTAATTATATAAATTTGCTAAAAGAATAAAACAATATTCTCCACTAAATCAGGGGTAGAACAAGAAATAAATTTGCCAAAAGAAAACTAAAATAAAAAGAAATTAGAGGCAACATATGAGAGGGAGAAAAAAAAAGATTTAAGACAATATATGAAAAACTGGGCTGGGCTGTAGCCCGGCCCAGCTAACCAATAGGTCCGCCCCTGGCTCTATGAAAAGGAGATGAAGAGGGAAATGGCAAAGAGCTCTCTCGAGGTACACGCACTACTACGAGCACTGGGTCTCTAACAAATCCTCAATATAGAAGGCCTTTGTTGAGTTTCATAGCCTGCGGGATGTGAAACTCGTCATGTTTCGCCAAAAATTGAGCTTGACTAAGTTGGAGATCAAGTTTGTTGTTGAGGCCTGGGAGCAGATTGTGGAGTACAGGAGAGTTCTGTCATGGACATGTGCATACGGGTACTACATCCATAAGGACGAGGAGGGTAAGAAAGAATTGTTCGAGTATCAGTAGGGCGAGGCCAAGGCTATCTTGGAACGGCTCCATATATGCGCGGAGATTGACCTGAAATAGTAATTTGATGCTGAGAATCAAGCTGGTTCAAAAACTTCGCAGGAATTTACTGATTTCCGTAGTAAGCTCGCTGGTCTGATCATTGTCACCCGGAACTATGAAAACTTTGTTGTGCTATCGAGACTGGGCTACAGGAAGTTGACAGCAAGGTGTCGCATGTAACAAGGTCAAGGCCATGAAGCGCTAAGGGTTGGATGGGTTTGAGTTGCAGACACCATAACTGCGATGGAGGGGATAAGTCATTATAGGGAGAGAGGAGATAGAGGATATAAAAATACATCGAAAGAGTTTTTTAAACTCATTGGGAAGATATCGCAGAGATCTAAAGTCAAAAGGAGTGAGAACGCAGGTTTGCAGCAGGCCAAGACAGAGCCCGGTCGACCGCCCGGTCGACTGGTGTGCACGACATGCACAAGAACATCCCGGTTAATCGATCGGTCAACCGTGGCTAGGGAACCGTCGACCGGTACGGTCGACCAACTGGCACTAGTTTGCTCTCGGTTGGTCCTGATCGACTGACCGGTCGACCGAGGACAGGGTCGGTTGACTGGCCCGGTCGACCGACATACGCGACTACTTCCTCTGACTCCTTTTCTATTTTGTAGTCGAATCCAATTGGGGATTCCTAAATCCTTGGGACTCTCTGGCTAAAAATAAAAGTTAGAGCCCTCATGAATTATATCCCACTGAAAACCCCTCGAAGTATTCCTCTGGCATTCTCTTATAATTGATTGTTGAATCAATAAAATTCCTCTCTTCCTTGCCCCGATGACGTTGGCAAACTGCTGAACCTTTTTAAATATTGTGTTCACTTATTTTTCCTCTTGTTTCTCTGTTCGAGTCGTGTGATACTTCTCCAGCGCGTTTATCTCCATTACTTTGGTTTCTCAAGTTGGTTATTGCCAAGAAGAAGGCGCTAGGTGCAACAAGTGGTATCAGAGCATCCCAGGTTCATCGTGGAATCGTGTGTCGATTCCAAGGGCCTCACTTACTGTTTGGCGAAGATCTTGTGCCGATCACGAAGCAGCGTTGGGACTGTTTTGTGGAATAGTGTGTCGATCTCAAAACATCATTTGGATTGCTTAAGTAATCAAATTTGGTGGAGTAGATCATTTCGGAAACTCTTTGAGGGTTTCACTTTGAGGTAAAGATCCTATCTTTATTTAGTTTTTGATCTAACTCTGTTTGTTTTCCGCATTGTTTGAGAAATGAATTGAAGAAGATGACTGGAGATAGTACATCTATGATAAAATTCGTGAATCCATATCCATTGAGGATTGATGTGGTGAAGTTCGACGATAAGAATAACTTCGGTATATGGAGATTGAGGTGATTGATGCATTGACCCCATCAAACCTTGAAGACACTCTATGGTTAGAGATAAAGTGTGAGACTACTACTGCAGAGGATTGAGACAAGATGAACCAAATGACGTATGGCTTGATAAGGTCTTGCCTGACTCAAGACATTAAGTATAATATGTTGCATGAAACATCTGTAAGGCAGCTGTGGGAGATCATAGAGAAAAGTATCTAACGAAAAGCATGGAGTCGCGATTGCCGTTGAAGAGGATGCTTTATTACTTCCAGATGAAGAAAGGATGCTCCATTGACGAACATATGAATAGCTACACAAATCTTCTTACAAACCAGTTAAATTTGGATGTGAAGATCGATGTAGAGGATAAGGCGATAATTCTATTGAATTCTCTTCCTAAAGAAAAGTATAAGACCTTTACTCTTACCTTGATCAATGGTAGACAGACACTTAACTACAATGAGGTGTCGGCTGCTCTTGTGAATTATGAAGTAAGGAGGTAGGACATATTGTCTTCTTCTGAGAGTACATCAGTAGAGGCATTAGCGATAAGAGGCAGAAGTTCCAATCGAAAAGGTAGAAGTGATCAGGAAAGATCAAAGTCCAGATCAGGATTCACAGATCTGAATAAGAACCAGTGCGCCTTATGCAAAGAACTAGGGCACTGGAAGGTTGATTATTCAAAGGCCAAAGGTAAGAAGAAGGAGTCGAAGACCAAGGCAAATTTCGCACAGGTGGTCAGTACTCAAGCAAGTACTTCACAGGCAGATAGATCAGACTCAGACTCATCAGTTCTCTTTCTCTGTTACTACTTCTACTGTTGGTTGCTCAGGTAATTTTGAGTGGGTATTAGATACAGTAGCTACCTATCATGTGTTCTCAAACATGGACTGGTTTTCTAACTTTGAGAAGCTAGATGGATGTTTCGTTGTCATGGTGATGATCATCCGTGTAACGTAGAAGGGATAGGTACAGTCCGTATCAAGATGTTTGATGGGATAATACGAGAATTGAAGGAAGTAAGTGAAAATCACCTAGAGGGGGGGTGAATAGGTGATAATGCTAATCAAAGGGCAATTAAAAAAAAATTCTAAAGCTATAACAATCACAATCAAGAATCACAAGAAGAATGCAAGCAAGTATGATGAGCAAGTAATAAGTGCAAGCAAAGTAGAGTAATAATTGCAAGAATGTAAAACCAATCGCAAACACAAGGATATGTTATCGAGGTTCGAGCACCCAGCTCTACTCCCCGCCTTCCCCAGAAGGATTCCGACCACTTCCACTATCACAAAGAACAATTACAATGGAGTACCCAACTCCTACAATCTCAAGAACAAGTAATTATCTTGGTAGTCAAAAGACCACAAACTCTCTCTTTCAAAAATCTCTTCCCTTACAAAGGTCCTTAGAGAATAATGAGTAGAATTGAAGCTCTTTTGTGTAAGGAAAAGAAATTGAAATCAGAGAAAAACTTTTGAAAACCCTTCAGAAATTTGAGAGAATTTAGCACAAAAACCAAGAACTTTGAAAGCCTTAAACTTTTGAATTTTAGCAATAATAGTTGTTGTAACCAATCTCTCCCCAAACACCCCTATTTATAGGAGAGGGCTAGGGTTTAGGGATAAAACATATTTACTGAAGTTTAGGAGGTAATTAGATCAAAATATATCCTTAAACGAATTTTTAAATACAAAAGACAAAAATAAACAGCTCTAAAAAATCTGCCCGTTACTGTTCAAACGGTCGGATCGGTCGACCGGGCCGGTCGACCGCAGTCAGTATAAAAATTTGACCGTTATAGTCTGGCGGTCGACCGGACCGGTCGACCGATAAAACCTGTGAGCAAAAAATAATAGTCCGGTCGACCGCCCCGGTCGACCGACAGACGTGCACACGGATACGTGCATCTGCCAGGACTTCGGTCGACTGGTCCGGTCGACCGGACCAGACTGACACAGACTCGGTCGACCGGCTCGGTCGACCGAATCAGGTCAAAAAGTCAATTTTAAAAAGAAAACAAAGAGGATTTTGATTTTAACAAAAATACTTTTGAAACAGGGATTAGTATAAAACACAAATATATATCTGTAGGCAAAATCTTGTATGCAAAATATTTTTGTATAATTTATAAGAAATTATTTTGGAATGAGCATGTGCGCAAAAACGTGTGTGATAGAGCTTCAAACCTATCCACTATTCTTTAACAAACTATAAACTGAAAAACAAATTACATGAAGACTTCTTGTGCTATCTTTAAGTCTTTGAGCCATCCAATGCCTTGCTAGTGCCTTCTCTTCTATGATCCTTCCTGATGTGCAATTTGCCTTCCTTGCTTTGTGGAACTTAGAAGTTCTTGCAATAGCTAAGCGAATGGTCTCTAAACATGGTACAAACCTGAAACTTATCTTAACAAACTTGTTAGTACCAAATAGCTCATATTGTGTTTGTCATCATCAAAAACACAAAACAATTGGAGAGTGTAACCTCTTGGGCCAACAATCTCCCCCTTTTTGATGATGACAAAGCAAATAGGCTATTAACAAAAATATAGGGTAGGAGAAAACTCCCTCTCAAAATATGCTATAATTAAAACACAATAATATGCTCTAGATACCAATAATTGAAATGATGCACCAATTATTGAAACCAATTAAAACAAAATTAGTAAACCCAAAAATTGCTCTTGATACCAAAAATACCAAACAACTAAAACACAAGAATTCATAAAACCAAAAAACGTATAAATTCATAAAACAAATCTTAAAATTAAAGCATATAAATTCATATGGAACCAAGACCAAATGAACTTATTTTTGTCATGTAAACTTATTCTCCCCCTTTTTGTCATACATCAAAAAAGGTTATGAAAAACATGTTATTCAATAATACAAACATTAAGTTCTCCACAAATAAACGAAAATCTAGCAAAATCAAGAGGTTTAGTGAAAATATCGGCTAGTTGTAAATCCGTGGAAACATAATCAATATCTATATCACCTTTCTCAAAATGATCTCTAAGAAAGTGATATCTAATCTCAATGTGCTTGGTCTTACTATGTTGATTTGCATTTTTGGTCAAGTGTATAGTACTAGTATTATCACAAAATATTTTTATATGATCAAAGTGCAAATCAAAATCAAGAAGAGTATGTTTCATCCAAAGGACTTGTGCACAACAAGCCCCCGCGGCAACATACTCCGCCTCGGCGGTTGAGAGAGCTACGGAATTTTGTTTCCTAGAGGACCATGAAACAAGACAATTACCAAGAAATGACATGTCCCACTAGTACTCTTTCTATCTATTCTACAACCCGCATAGTCGGCATCCGAATAACTAGTCATTGAAAAATCTATAGTTTTCGGATACCAAAGACCCATTCCAATAGTGCCCTTAATATAACGAATAATGCGTTTTACCGCAATAAGATGAGACTCTTTAGGACACGATTGAAATCTAGCACAAAGACACACACTAAACATGATATCCGGCCACTTGCCGTCAAATATAAAAGACTTCCTATCATGCTTCTATATAATTTAATATCAACATTTTTACCTTGTTCGTCCTTATCAAGCTTGGTTGTAGTTGCCATTGGAGTGTTGCAAGCCTTTGATCCTTCAAGCCCAAACTTCTTTACTAGCTCCTTTGCATACTTGGCTCGGTTAATGAAGGTTCCGTCTTGCAATTGCTTGATTTGGAGTCCAAGGAAGAAATTGAGCTCACCCATTGAAGACATTTCAAATTCAAGTTGCATGACTTTCTCAAAATCCTTGCACAAAAGCTCATTAGTAGATCCAAAATTATATCATCAACATAAATTTGCACAATTAAAATATCATTATCAACATGCTTAGTAAAAAGAGTTGTGTCTACTTTGCCTTTAATAAAATCATTTGAAATGAGAAAACTAGAAAGCCTTCATACCAAGCTCTTGGAGCTTGTTTCAATCCATACAAAGCTTTATCAAGTTTAAAAACAAAATCGGGATGAACATGATCAACAAAACCGGGAGGTTGAGCAACATAAACTTCTTCATTAATAAAACCATTCAAAAATGCACTTTTCACATCCATTTGAAAAAGTTTAAAATTTTTAAAACATGCAAAAGCTAGTGTCATCCGTATGGCTTCAAGCCGTGCTACGGGTGCAAAGGTCTCCTCAAAGTCAATTCCCTCAACTTGAGTGTAACCTTGGGCCACTAACCTAGCTTTATTCCTAATGACATTTCCGGACTCATCCATCTTGTTTCTAAAGATCCACTTAGTACCAATTATTGGTCTATCGTGGGGCTTAGGAACAAGGTGCCAAACTTGGTTGCGCTCAAATTGATTGAGTTCCTCTTGCATGGCAAGCAACCAATATGGGTCCGTCTCGGCTTCGAGAATGCCTTTGGGTTCAAAATGAGAAATGAAAGCAAAGTTACCACATAGGTCATGGAGTTTGGAGCGCGTTGTGACTCCTTTAGATGCATCACCCAAGATGAGCTCCTTAGGATGATTTGTAGCGTATCTCCAAGCTTTAGGAAGCGGTTGAGTGCTTTCCTCCTTATCCTCTTGAACTTCACCAATAGGATCTAGCTTTTCTTCTTGAGCGGGTGAGTCCTTCAAGGATAGTCCTCCATGTCTTCACCTAATGGTTCAAACTCTACAACATTCTCAACAAACACATTAGATTCTTCAAACTTAACATGCATGGATTCTTCAATGGTTTGAGAAGATCTAATGAAAACTCTATATGCTTTGCTAGTAGAGGAATATCCAACAAAGATAGCCTCATAAGCCTTAGCATCAAATTTACTCAAATTATCCTTAGTATTCAAAACAAAACACTTGCATCCAAAAACTTTAAAATATGCAACATTAGGTTTCTAGAATGATACATTTCAAAAGAAGTTTTTGAAGAATTTTTGCATAAATAAATACGATTCGATATATAGCATGCGGTGTTTACGGCCTCGGCCCATAAATATTGAGGGAGGTCATATTCACTTATCATTGTCCTACCCATCTCTTGAAGTGTTCTATTTTTCCTTTCTACAACTCCATTTTGTTGTGGAGTTCTAGGACAAGACGTTTCATGCTTAATTCCCTTTTCATCACAATAAGTCATGAAGAGTTGGTTATAAACTCACCACCTCTATCACTCCTTATTCTCAAAATCGAAAAACCCTTTTCTTTTTCAACTCTTTTTCGAAAAATCTTAAAATGAGAAAAAGTTTGATCTTTATTTTGCAAAAAGAAAACCCAAGTAAAACGGGAGAAATCATCAACCAAAACAAATGCAAATCGACTTCCATTTAAACTCTTAGTTTTAGTTGGTCCAAAAAGATCCATATGAATTAATTCTAAAGGCCTAGTTGACATGATATCCTTGATGGTTTAAAAGAAGACTTGGTTTGTTTCCCAAGTTGGCACGCACTACAAATGCGGTCTTTCTCAAAATCCAAGCAAGGTATACCCTTCACCAATTCCTTTGAATTAATCCTAGAAATATGGTCAAAAGATGCATGTCCTAGTCTTCTATGCCAAAGCCAAGAATTTTCATCAAAGGCATTCAAGCATTTAGTAGAACAATCTAAATTGAGCATGTCAATAATATAAACATTATTATCACGAAAACCGGTAAGAATACAAACATCGGATTTAACATAAAAAATCTTGCATGAGGAATCATCAAAAATAACTTTAAGTCCACGGTCACAAAGTTGACTAATGCTAAGCAAATTATGTTTTAAACCATCTACTAAAACAATATTCTCAATAATAGGAGATGCACCAATTTGAATGTTACCTATACCGATGATAGTTCCTTTGGAGTCATCCCCGAAGGTGACGGTGCCACCTTCCATGTACCTTGATAGGGTTGTGAAGTTGTTGATATCCCACGTCATGTGTCTCGAACAACCACTATCAAGGTACCACCGCTCCCTATGTCTTGGAGCCTTGGTGTGTACCTACATCAAACATTTTAGGACTTGATTTTGGTACCCACATTTTCTTGGGTCCATGAGGGTTAGAGCCATTAACCCAAACAAGATTATTTGAACTATGCAATTTATCATAACAAAATTTAGCTAAATGTCCATTTTTGCCACAATAAGTACATCTATACACTCTACCATATCTAAAAGCATAGTGAGTGTGTGATTTGTGAGCATGGGCATTGTGAGCATGAAAAGATTTAGCATGAGAAGTATTATTTGAAGTGTGAGCATGTGGAATTTTAGCATGAGAATCTTTAACATGAGAAGTGTGCTTTTTGGAAAACTTTTCTTCAAGCTTCTTGGTGTTAAAAGCACAATCTTTCAAAATCTTTCAAAATCAACCATTTTGGTTCTTAAGGAAGAAATTTCTTTATTATCAACAATAGGGGTTTTACCCTTACAAGAAATCTTATAAGCGTCAAATTCATTTTGAATTGAAACAAGATTGGAAGAAAGATCATCTTTTTCTTTTGAAACCAAAGCAAGTTGATTTTAAGAAAAGCAACTTCTTTTTGTAATTTAAAGCATTCCATTTTCTTGTTATCATAAGTTTCGGAAAGCTCTACAAAAGCATGAACTAGAACTTCCTTACTCAAATCATCATCATCATCATCAAGGGATTGAGGGGTTACCTTAGGTGTGTTTGCCATGAAACACATATTAGCTTGATCCACCTCCTCTTCGGACTCGCTTTCGAATCCCATGTTGCTTTGTAGGCTTTCTTTTCCTCCGGTTTCTTTGGCTTGAAGGAGGAAGTCATCTTCTTCTTGACTCCGGACAATCCGCCATGATGTGTCCGGGTTTGCGGCAATTATAGCAAATGATCTTCCGCTCCTCTTTACCTTCGAATCTTCTCCGGAAGTTGAACTTGTTCTTTCGGTACAACCTCTTAACATTCCGCACAAGTAGAGTTAGCTCCTCATCTTCTTCTTCGTCTTCATCATCGTCATCATTGGTGGATGAAGTCTTGAAGGCTATGGATTTCTTCTTTGAAGTAGTGGCTTCTTCTCTTGCCTTCTTCTCCATCTCATGGGTCTTTAAGTTTCCAATGAGACAATGATGTCCATTTCATCCTTGTCGTTCAACTCCTTTAAGGTGGTGGCCTTGATCTCCCAAGATGGAGGAAGAGCCCGTATCACTTTGCGCATCTTTTGATCGTTGGAGATGATGTCACCTAATGAAGAAAGACCATTGTAATTTTAGTGAAACGAGTAATCATACAATCAATGGATTCTTCATCAAGCATTTGAATGATTCATATTGAGACCTCAAGAGATCTATCTTAGCTCTCTTGACTTTGAAGTCCCTTCATGTGTGACCAATAAGTGTTGCCAAATCTCATAGGCGGATTGGCAATGAATTACCCGTGTAAGGTCATCCTCATTCAAGGCGGTTAATAGGGAGTTTTGGGCTTGGAGTTAGCCTCATATTCTCTAAAGTTGAAGTCGGTCCAAGTGCTCTCATCACTATCGGGTGCTACATAGGGTTTAGTCAAGGACTTGGCCACTAAGCTACCCAAAGATTGCAAAAATATAGTCATCCTAACCTTCCAAATGGGAAAATTTAGGCCATCAAATTTAGGTGGGGATTTAATGTTGTCGGCCATGTTTACTAGTGTATGAATGGATGAATGAAAATGTTGATTAGCAATATTTTAAGGATCTCTCTATGGATGTTAAGCCAAACCTAGAGTCCAAGCTCTGATACCAATTAAAAATCACCTAGAGGGGGGGGTGAATAGGTGATAATGCTAATCAAAGGGCAATTAAAAAAAAATTCTAAAGCTATAACAATCACAATCAAGAATCACAAGAAGAATGCAAGCAAGTATGATGAGCAAGTAATAAGTGCAAGCAAAGTAGAGTAATAATTGCAAGAATGTAAACCAATCGCAAACACAAGGATATGTTATCGAGGTTCGAGCACCCAGCTCTACTCCCCGCCTTCCCCAGAAGGATTCCGATCACTCCACTATCACAAAGAACAATTACAATGGAGTACCCAACTCCTACAATCTCAAGAACAAGTAATTATCTTGTAGTCAAAAGACCACAAACTCTCTCTTTCAAAAATCTCTTCCCTTACAAAGGTCCTTAGAGAATAATGAGTAGAATTGAAGCTCTTTTGTGCAAGGAAAAGAAATTGAAATCAGAGAAAAACTTTTGAAAACCCTTCAGAAATTTGAGAGAATTTAGCACAAAAAACAAGAACTTTGAAAGCCTTAAACTTTGAATTTTAGCAATAATAGTTGTTGTAACCAATCTCTCCCAAAACACCCCTATTTATAGGAGAGGGCTAGGGTTTAGGGATAAAACATATTTACTGAAGTTTAGGAGGTAATTAGATCAAAATATATCCTTAAACGAATTTTAAATACAAAAGACAAAAATAAACAGCTCTTAAAAATCTGCCCGTTACTGTTCAAACGGTCGGATCGGTCGACCGGGGCCGGTCGACCGCAGATAAAAATTTGACCGTTATAGTCTGGTGGTCGACCGACCCGGTCGACCGATAAAACCTGTGAGCAAAAAATAATAGTCCGGTCGACCGCCCCGGTCGACCGACAGACGTGCACACGGATACGTGCATCTGCCAGGACTTCGGTCGACTGGTCCGGTCGACCGGAACCAGACTGACACAGACTCGGTCGACCGGCCCGGTCGACCGGATCAGGTCAAAAAGTCAATTTTAAAAAGAAAACAAAGAGGATTTTGATTTTAACAAAAATACTTTTGAACAGGGATTAGTATAAAACACAAATATATATCTGTAGGCAAAATCTTGTATGCAAAATATTTTTGTATAATTTATAAGAAATTATTTTGAAATGAGCATGTGCGCAAAAAACGTGTGTGATAGAGCTTCAAACCTATCACTATTCTTTAACAAACTATAAACTGAAAACAAATTACATGAAGACTTCTTGTGCTATCTTCAAGTCTTTGAGCCATCCAATGCCTTGCTAGTGCCTCTCTTCTATGATCCTTCCTTGATGTGCAATTTGCCTTCCTTGCTTTGTGGAACTTAGAAGTTCTTGCAATAGCTAAGCGAATGGTCTCTAAACATGGTACAAACCTGAAACTTATCTTAACAAACTTGTTAGTACCAAATAGCTCATATTTGGTTTGTCATCATCAAAACAAAAACAATTGGAGAGTGTAAACTCTTGGGCCAACAAGGTGCTCCATCTCCATGTTCCATCAAGGGCACTTGTTCTAAAGACAAGGCTCTAAATGAGGCTCACATGAATCATATGGAATGAAACAAGCATTTGCCAAGAATTAAAGTAACTCATCTTCATTGGGGATAATAGAGACTTGAAATTACAAGACTACAATAAAGTATCCAATGAATCACATGAATTAGCAATCACCAAGAGTTAGTAGTTAGTAAAAGTTAGAGGTTAGCTAGTCATGTTAGAAAAGTTAGCTAGACATTGAAGTAAAAAGCAAACAACAATACATTGTAGAAGAAGATGCAATAGTAGTAAAAGCTTGAAGAAAGTAAGCACTAGAATGAGAAAAGATTAGAAGAAAGAAGGATCAATTCTTGCATTTGAGTTGTCACCTCTCTAATTACAAGATCTCTCACTCTCTCTCTTGCTGAATTCTAGAAGGAGAAAGAAGATTACAAGAGCAACTAAAGAAAACTAGAGAAAATTCCAACAATTCTCTCAAAAATACAAAGCTCTTCTCTCCTCCCATTTTACAGAGGCCCTAGGGTCTATTTATAGGCTCCAGGGGATGAGACCCTCAAATCGCAGCCGTGGATTAAACGCTGGCTCAACGGCCAGATGCTTGCCGCGGATTCGCGGCCAGAGCCGCGTTTTCGTGGCAGAATCTTGGCCGTTGCGCCAACGATTTCTGTTGCCATTCTGTTATCGTCCGTATGCCTTGCTGGACCTTCTAGAAAGTAGGGAATATCCGTGGACGAATCCAGATCTAGGCTCTCCTTTGGGCTTCTTCTTTTGGGCTTTTCATTAATCCCTTAATTCCTTAAAAATTTCTTGTTTATGGGCCTTCATCTCCATTATGGTGGACCTGAAAAAAGAGAGAAAAAAGCAATAAAAATCTTATTTTTCTTTATATAAAGCATGATATGAAAGTGGAAAATGGTACAATAATGAACTCCAATCACACCCCCATACCTAACTTTTGCTCGTCCCGGAGCAAAAAGAAAAAGAGAAAAAATCCTAACTAAATTATTGAACCACTTTCGTAGGTGTCACGATTGCACTGAGCTCGTGCAACAAGCCATTAAACCTCTAGGTTACCCTAGAGGAGGAGTGTTGTCTCCTGAAGGTTTTCAGCGGATTGCACCCATAAAATCCAAGAAAGAAGAAAAATGTTAGTGAAAAAATTTATGATCCATATTTTTCAAGAATTTCCTTGATCTATCGGTTTCGGGTTACCTAAACTTGTCTTCTTCTTATAAGTTTCTATTTAAAGTTTTGTCTTCAACTTAGGTTAAGTTTTTAAGGAATAGAGAGAAAACCGGATTTTGCATCAAGCCTAGTATATACATCTATAAATATGAGGAATTTTCTTAGACTAGAGTTCATTTATTACTAATATATACAATTTTTTTCTTTTTTATTTACTTATTTATTTATTTATTACACTTCCTTAGCTTCCTTAGGCTTTTCAATTTACCCATGTAGCGAGCCTCTTACCGATGACTCCCAAACCAGTCGGTCTTAGGGCACCGGATGAAGATACATCCCTAAGGTTCAAGGACTCGAGTAAACTAGGCCACGAATGCTAAGGACTTAACCACCTTTAGGCGTGACTGACCATGCTTCTTAAGGCACAACTAACCAGCTTAATTAGTGGTTAAGTAATTATTTCATTTATTTATTTATTTATTTATATTTTCCTTTTCTATTATTTATATATGTGTAAATAGAATCACTAAGTCTTTGAGTAATCCCTCAATATGTTAATGTATATAATGCTAAAAGAGAATTAAAATCTAGCTATCTTTCTTATCCTTTTTTCTTAACCTAAAAATCAACACAACTCCTCTTTTCAACTTAATTAAGAAACTTAGTTTAGAGTATCCCTAATTCCTAAGATCAAGTTTGATTCTTTAAAAATAGATCAAAATTTTCTCTCTCTCTCTCTATTTTTTTTAAGGTTTTCTAAAAAGAAAATGAAAATCTAAAGAAAATGAAAAATCTAAAAAGAAAATGAAAAATCCTAAAGAAAATAAAAAATTCTAAAAAGAAAATGAAAAATCCTAAGAAGAAATAAAAAAATCCTAAGTTAGTATCTACCCCCCATACCTATCTCATGCATTGTCCCCAATGTATGCAAGATAAAGTATGCATGAAATAGGTAAAGAAACAGTGTCACCCTCGTCGTCGTTTTGGACCAGCAGTGGTGCTGGGTCCAGCCGACTGTGAACGCCTAAGACCTTCCTCAATACGGTCTAATCGAGACGTCTGCTCCTCAACTTGTTTTCGCAGTCGAAGCTGTCCCCGGAATATTTTCTTCATGCCCCGCCAAATGGTGGACATGAGACACGTGAATCTGCAGGGGGGTCCTGTCGCCAAAAGGCAGGCTCATCCTCTTCCTCTAAATTTCCTCTGAAGAGGACTCCACTGGCACATCTTCGGACTGGACACTAGGGGTCCAGAACGCATGAAGACAACTATTATAGGCACTAGTGGCCCTCTCGTGTGCTATGAATACCTGTCGTATGCGTCAAAAACATCATCAGGTAGGAAAGTCCTACATAGATGAGTAATCAGAATAGGGTGTGAATACTTTGCACCACCTGTGCGTGAGGAATTGGCAATGATACACTGGAAGATGGTTTTGTTAATGCAGACCGTGTGCTGTCGAGTCATGAGGTCGTGTATTATTTGCAGCACGGGCCTGTTGAAGGAAGTTGTGTGGTCCAGTCATAGAATATTGCGTTGAATCCATCGACCAACGCAATGCACATTTCGAAAAGTGGTACTGGCTTTGAGCCCTCGGTCCTGCTCTGTATAGCGAGCCCCCATGATGGACATGTAATCAATGAGAGGAAGGGGGTCGCTGTGATGTGGGTAACAGAGGACGTGAGTGAGTTCCTCTAGTAGAGGAAGTGTGATAAAGATGTCACCCATGGGCATATGAACCGTGAATTGGTAAGTGTCTAAATTCACTGAAGCATGATCGATGGAAGTGTAAAATGAGTTAACTAATTCAGGACAATAATATGCTTCTCGATCGGAATTATCATATACTAGAGCATACCAACCAAGCACGGATTCGATCTAGAAAAATATGCCCATACCCATTAACATCACTTAAAATTCGTGAATAATCTTTTTCTGCAAATAGTGATGGTGTCATGCTAAAGGATGTAAAGCAACGCAAGAGTTCAGAGAATTAGAATGCAAATCACCTCCGGACTACGTGGGGGGAAACAAAATTCCAATTGCAGAGGGCACTCGGATGGAATCAGATGATCGGGCTCTGGATCGGAAGAGTGCAGAGAGCCGCGACTGCAACAGAGTTTGGCGGCGCTCCAGAGATGCTCAGAAGGCCGCGGATATGCAGCTTATGCTGAGAAAACGCGACAAAGAGGAGGAGGCAGAGGTGAGAAGAAAATTAAGGGGCGGCGCTGGAGTGGGGTGTTTCAGATCTGAGTTGATATCTAGGGTGAGGGGAGAGATTCGGGGTAGAGGATAGTTATAGCTAGCTGAGAGAGATGAATTCCCTAAATTACCCTAGTTTGAATTAGGTATTTACAACCCTAAGGTGATTTAAAGGAATCATGAAGAGAGCGAGTTTCTTGGTGCCAATTTAGCACCAAAGTCCACTTATTTGTAGTTATTACAATTTTTTTTTTTATTTTTATTATTTACAGAAGGGGTCCCAAAATGATATGCAGGAAGTGCTGGGAAAATGTACAAATGAAGTGGTCACATGTAGACGGGTCACAAAGACCCAGTTCATGACATCTTGTAACTCGAACTCTGTGGTAAAAAACGGCTTCAGGCGTTGACCATTGACAGTGAAAGTATTGCCATTTTTTGGATCAAAAATTTCAATGGCACCATGAGAGAAGACCTTTTGAACAATGTATGGTCCTGACCACCTGGTTTCAATTTACCAGGAAGAGGTAGAGTCTTGAGTTATATAACAGAACATTTTGTCCTGAGACAAAAATTTTTCGATGAATTGATTATCGTTGAAAAGCTTAGTTCTGTGTTTTGCAATCCGAGCGTTGTCATATGCCTTGTTTCTCAGCTCTTCTAGTTCGGATATTTACAATTTTCTCAAAGCACCGGCTTTGTCCAAGTCCAAGTTCAGCTGCTTTAATGCCCACATAGCTCGGTGTTCTAACTCCACAGGCAAGTGGCAGGGTTTTCCAAATACAACTCGATATGGAGACATACCGAGGACAGTCTTGTAAGCGGTCCTGTATGACCATAGGGCATCAGTGAGTTTGATGGACCAATCCTTACGATTTTGTCCAATGGTTTCTCCAATATGAGTTTGATTTGTCTATTGGTGACTTCCACTTGCCCGTTAGTCTGAGGATGATATGCCGTGGATAATTTGTGAGAAATAGAGTATTTGCGCATTAGGGCTTCAAAGCCCGATTGCAGAAATGACTCCCATTATCACTAATTATCGTACGGGGGCTCCGAAGCGTGAGATGATATTTTCCCGTAAGAACTTGATGACAACTTGGTTGTCATTTGTCCTTGTTGGAATTGCTTCAGCCCATTTGGAAACATAATCTACAGCCACAAAATGTATTGGTTGCCATAGGACAGAGGAAAGGGTCCAATGAAGTCAATGCCCCACAAATCAAAAATTTCAACTCCAAGATGGGTGTAAGGGGCATCATGTCTTTCCGCGTAATTCGACCCGTCATTTGACATCTGTCACAGAGCTTGCAGAAAGTATACGCGTCTTTAAAGAGAGTGGGCCAGTAGAATCCACTCTGAAGTACTTTCTCAGCAGTTTTTCGTGGACCAAAATGTCCACCGCAAGCTAACTTGTGACAGAATGTCAAGACACTCTGATGTTCATCCTCAGGAAGACACCTTCGTATTATCTGGTCAGGACAATATTTGAATAAATACGGTTCATCCCAAAAGAAAAACCGCATTTGACTCATGAAGCAGTGTTTGTCCTGACCTGACCAATCGGAAGGTGTTCGCCCAGTTGCAAGGTAATTCGCTATATCAGCATACCAGGGCTCTTTACACATTGTAAAAATGTGTTCGTCAGGAAAATTGTCATTTATGGGTATTGTCTCCTTTGGTGCATTGGGGATTCGTGACAGGTGATCGGCTACCACATTCTCAACACCCTTTTTATCCTTGATTTCCAAATCAAACTCTTGCAAAAGAAGTATCCATCGAATAAGTCTAGCCTTTGCGTCCTTCTTTTGCATTAAGTATTTGAGGGCGGAGTGATCGGTGAAAATAGCTGTTCTGGACCCTAGTAGGTATTGATGAAAATTTTTCAACGCAAACACAACAGCAAAAATTCTGTGTAATTGAGTTGGGCTTCATTCAGCGTCCTACTAGCATAGTAGATTACGTGTTGCCTAGTATCAATACGCTGCCCTAGAACAGCGCCGATAGCATAATCCGAGGCATCACACATAATCTCGAATGGCTTAGTCCAATCTGGCGCAGAAATTATCGGCGCTAAGACAAGTCTACACTTAAGCTCCTCCCACGCTTGTAAACATTCTTTCATCGAATTTAAAGGGTACATCTTTTGCTAAGAGATTTGTCAAAGGTCTAGCAATTTTGCTAAACCCTTGAATGAATCGTCTATAGAAAACGGTGTGCCCTAGAAATGATCTAATGTCTTTTAAGCATGTTGGCTCAGGGAGCTTTGTTATTACTTCCACTTTAGACTTATCAACCTCAATTCCTTTATTTGAAACTTCGTGCCCAAGAACGATTCCTTACTTGACCATAAAGTGACACTTCTCCCAGTTGAGTGTCAAGTTTTTCTCCATGCAGCGTTGTAAAATCAGCTTAGATGGTACAAGCATTGTTCAAAGGAATCGCCATAAATCGAAAAAACATCCATGAAAATCTCCAAGAATCTCTCCACCATGTCTGAAAAAAGACTCAGCATGCAACATTGAAACGTTGCGGGAGCATTGCACAGGCCAAAGGGCATTCTTCGGTATGCAAATGTTCTAAAGGGACAGGTGAAGATGGTTTGTCTTGATCCTCGAGAGCGATTGGGATTTGATTATATCCTGAATATCCATCCAGGAACAGTAGTACTCATGTCCCGCTAGTCTCTCGAGCATTTTGGTCAATGAACGGAAGGGAAAGTGGTCTTTATGTGTGGCAGTATTCAATTTCGGTAATCGATACAAACTCGAATCTTTGTAGGAAGTCGTGTTTGTACCAATTCTTTCTTATCGTTTTTTACCACAGTAAATCCTGCTTTCTTTGGCACAGCGTGGACTGGACTTACCATGGCTATCGGATTCGGATATGGGATAGATAATCCCATTGTCTAACAGCTTCAAAATCTCAGTTCTAACAGCCTCCTGCATGATTGGGTTCAGTCTACGCTGTGGGTCACGTTTTGGTTTAGCATCCTCCGTCAAATGAATCCGGTGTTGTACTATGGAAGGACTATTCCCCTTTATGTCAGCATGGTCCAACCAATGGCTTCTCGATTTTCTCTTAACACTGTAAGAAGATCCTCTTCTTGTTGTTTCATGAGATGGGATGCAATGATCACGGGAAAAGCTTCTTTCTCATCCAAGTACTGGTACTTGAGATGGTTGGGAAGAACCGTAAGTTCAGCAGAAGGACAAGATCTATCAATGGTTGTTCTTGGTGCAAGGGAAGAATAGGGGTGGTATTAGTGGCCCATTCCACAGTGGACTCAATAATCTGATCAAGGTTGAAGTCATCAGACTCCAACTCAAATTCTTCATCAGACTCATATTCAACCTCCATGTCATTTTCACTTGTTAATCCCTCGATTAAGTTCACTTCAAATGACTCATTATCTAAATCTCGAGGTTGTTTTCCCAGGTGGAAAACATTCACCTCTTTTGTCATATCTCCAACAGTTAGACGCATCGAGCCATTCCTACAATTGATGATTGCATTTGCGCGTGGATAGGAAAGGGCGTCCTAAAATGACAGGTGTCTGAGCTCTGTGATTGTGTACGGGTTGCGTCTCTAGAACAATGAAGTCTACGGGGTAAATGAATTCCCCGACCCGTATTAAAACATCTGTAATCTCCCCTTGGGAATCTTTACAGAGCGATCAGCCAGTTGTATAGTAACTTTGGTTGGACGGAGGTCACCTAACCCAAGTTGCTGATACACAGAAAAGGGAAGAAGATTGATGCTGGCTCCTAAATCAAGTAATGCCCTGTTGATCGTGGTCTGTCCTATAATACAAGAAATGGTTGAACTCCCTGGGTCCTTATATTTCACAGGAATAGGCCCAGTGAGCAACTCACTTATGTTTGAAGCTAGGAAGACCTTTGGGACATTTGCTTTCCGTTTCTTGGTGCACATTTCTTTTAAAAACTTGGCATATGATGGGACTTGTTGTATGACATCAAGAAGGGGTACATTGATTTGGACCTGATTAAACATTTCTCTAATCTTCTCCATATGAGCATTCAGCTTTTGGTTTGCTAGCCTATTTGGAAATGGTACAATAGGCTTGTATGGTTGCTCATTTGTCTTTTCTTTGTCATTGGATTTGGAAGTTGATGGTTGTGAACTTGAAGATGGATTGTCTTGAGTTGGTTGTACCAGAACAGGAGGTGTTGATTTTGACACTGATTTGGTGGGTTGATTGGAAACCTTATTGTCTACCCGCTTTTCAGATCTCAAAATATGAACAGTGTTGCATTGACTGGGGTCCATGTCTTCAACTTCATGCAGAGAGAAGAGATTTTTGGATTGGGCAATGGCTGACTTGGTAGCATTTCTTTTTGTCTTTCATTCAAAGAATTAGCCAATTGACCTATCTGAACTTGTATCTTGTTCATATCCTGATGGTGGTTGGTCATCATTGAAGCCTGGGTTTTGGATAAGGTTTCAATCATTTTTTCCAAATCTGACATTCTTTTGTCTGAATGATCTTGTGATTTTTTATTTGCAACGGCGCCAAAAATTTCAGTCGGTCGACCATACGTACGTCGACCGGCCAAACCAAATGGCCTTGTGCACATCCGATCGACCGTTCCGGTCGACCACCAGAGCCTGGCAGGCTAAATTATGGGATTTGAAAACTAGTTTATTTAATATCAAATAAATCCCATAAAATCTCTAAAAATTCACAAAAATAGTTTTAGTATAATACATTGATATACAAACTTGTGTGAAAAATTTCAACACATATTTTAAACTATTTGAACCATTTTTGTGTTATGGAAGTTTTACTGAAAATCAAAATCTGTATTTTCCAAAACTAGGATTTTTGAATTGAAAAATCGTTTTGTCCAAAACTCATCCAAACATGATATTTAAATAACTTGAAGCATATAGTATATGGATATAATCCAATATACATATAAAGATATATATCAATGTTTTTGACTATAAATCCAAAATAAGTTTTGTTAAAATACCAAAACTCCAAACTCATGAAATAGACTATCAAACTAAGTTTGTTTAAATAGTTGAAGCATGCATGTATATAGAACAAATCTAATATACATTAAACCATGTAAACTTGTTGATTCTATCTATTCATGAAAACCAAGATCGGTTAAACCAAAAATCGAAAACCAAAACATGAAACTTTGAACAAGTGTGTGTGTGTGTTGTGAACTTGAGCATATCACACTATCTAATCTTTAACAAATGGATCTAAACTGTAAACTAAGCAAAATGTACCGAAGTCTTCTTGTAGAGCTCCGTCTCCAAGTCGACTCGATCCAAACGTGATCCACGAGTTTGACTCCAACGAGTGCTAGATATGAACTTTGACGCTCGGACTCTTGAATCACCATGTGAAAAGCTCCAAAAACACCTTTGTTGAAGCTAATCACCTACAATATCTTGGTTAAGTATCTGAAACTAAACATCACAAGATTATTAGTAAACTATAACTAAATGAGTTAATCATCATCAAAACTAGAGTGGAAGGCCTCTGGGCCAACATATACATGGTTGGATGAAATCTATTCATGAAACCGATATATGTATACTTGATGATCCGAAACTCAAAACCATATACATGTTGAACCGAAACACATGAACTCATAGAAATAAGTTTTTCTAAACAATAAAGCTCTAATGTAGCACCCTGTACCCGGGATACGTACCCAGATACGTGTCCCAAAATTTTTCGACCATATTGCTCAATTTTCTTTCTGTATGTGTTCATGAGTTGTGATTGCTTAGTTTATTGAGTATCAGATCTGAATTTTCAGACCTAGAGTAAGCTCTGACCCGGACCGGGAACCGATACCAGCCAATAGCCCGATTTGACTTTCTGGTACTCCGATTGGACCGTTTTCAGTTTCAGAGACTGTTTTCTAATATTTTAGATTTTTCATGATTTTCTGGAATTTTCTAAAATTTTTCTACAAAATCTCCAAAACCGGTGTCGGTCGGCATCGCTGACTGATTCCTGGATTTTTAGTTTTCAAATAGGATTGAATTTTCAAAAATGGCTTTCACAGTACATCTTAGAATATCATTTTCTAGCTAAAAACATTTTTTGGAATTTTTCAAAATTTATCAAAATTTGACCGATCCTGGTGTCGGCCGGTATCGCCGGAAGATTCCAGGATTTTTATTTTGAAAACTACACTATATTTTTCGAATCCGATTTCACCAAACATCTTAGAATAATATTTTCTATTTTTGAGAATTTTTCGGAAGGATTCTGAAATAGTCAAATTTTCGCCTTATTAAACTAATAATATTTATTACCGGTATTAACTTTCAGTGCTTTTTCTTTCCCTACCCCACAACTTATACCTTCAGAAATTATAATACATAAATTACTTAATAATGAAAAATTTTAAACTATTTTATTTTATTTTATTTTATTTATTTTATTAATTTCCTTTTTTTTTCTATTTGACTTTTTCCTTTTCTTCTCCTTTTTCTTCTCCTTCACCCACCCCCATCTCATCACCACCGAACGCAGCAAGGGGGAGGAGCAGGGCATGGCTTCAACAGGGATCAACCACCACCATTCCATTTATTACTTCACCATCTCTTCCTCTATTAAATCAACACCAATTCATCCTTTCATTAAAAACACCAAAAATCCAAATAAACCAACACCACTTCATCTCCTTCACTCCTCAACTCACGCAACCCACTTCCACCGCCGCCTCCACCTTCACCACCACCACCTCCGGCCACTTCTAAACCCCCCAATCAACCCCCCCAACACTCCACAATCCTTCTCCAACTTCCCATCACCTCCAAATCACCACCACCATCCCCAATTTCTCCAACAACCCACCACCACCCATCTTCAATTTCTTCCAAATTCTCCCCCACCACCACCAAATTCCCTCCTCCAACTACTCCATCACCACCTCCTCCACCTCCTCCAACAACCCACAACCACCAAACACCACCACCACCACCACAACCACCTCCACCACCACCCATCACCTCCATTCAAACATCAACAACAACAACAACCACAACAACAAGAAACCCAACACCTCCTACTCCTCCCCCACCCACGCGCGCGCGCAGGGCCCCCCGGCGGCGGCGCCCGCCCCAGGGCCGCCGGCCATCCCCCTCCTTCTCTGTTTCTTTTTCTTTCTTTCTTTCTTTTTCTTTCTTCTTTCATCTCTCCTCTCTCTCTTTTCATTCCCTAAAAACAAAAGATTCCCACTTTCCAAAAATACCCCCACTCCTTTTCTAAAAATTACTTCCCTCTACCCTCCTCATTTAAATCCTAAATTATTTCAAAATAACACCTCTTTTTCCCTCCCTTTTCCTACAAATTTCTCTCTCTCCTCTCTCTCTCCTCTCTCTTCCCTCTAAAAATATTTATATAAATAATTATATTTATATATTTAATATATATATTGTGGGCTTGAGGATTACTTGGACGGTTCGCCGATTCCCGGATTCTAACCGGTATTTTACCCGGTTTCAGGCGAGTACAGTTTATTCTTTTACATACAGTTATTTTAGCATTATACAAGTATCTTAATGCATTTAAAAATAAATACTCTTGTATTTTAAATATGAAAATGAGATGTGGATATGTTAGCATGCTTAGTATTTAATACCGTAAATTTGATACATGATAACATGCTATGTAAATTAATAAATGACGTCACACTCGGTATTTACCCGATCTTGGACATGTTTTGCCTGATATGTGATTTAGGACACCGACACTTGGCATGTTACACTAGGGATATGATTTTTGTCACCGGCACTTGGTATTTACACCGGCACACAATAATAGATACTAATAATTACCATGCTATATTTAATTCCAACAATTGTCATGCTATATTTAATTTCGATAATTTGTCATATTTAATTCTAATAATTACCATGCAATAATTGATACCGATATTGCCATGCTGTATTTGACACCGACATCTTTCATGCTATATTTGGTACGGATACTTGACATGCTATATGTGATATGTGACACCTGGTATTGATACTTACCATACTATACTTGACATGTGATACCCGACCCCGATGTTTGTCTTGCTACACTTATCACTTGACATTGGACACTGATGATTGATACTTGGACGCCTGTTATTGACATATGGTATATGCTATATTTTCATGTGGTATAAATACCTGGACCTGACATTATGACTCTTGACCGGACATTACCACCCCTGATACTTGATTATATGACATAATCATGACTATACTATTACGGGGACATGACATGATTATTATATTATTATTACCAGATATTTGGTACTCCTGAGCTCCTGTACTCCTGTATACTTGAACCCCTGAAATAGGGAGGCTCCTGACATTACTCATGTATTATACTCCTGTTAACCCCGTAATAGGATAATCATGGATATTGTACATTTGTGGACACCCTGTGAACATTATTATTTGAGACTCTGTCATATATAAACAACTTACACCGGGATGGGGGAAATTGATGGGTAACGATATAGCTTCTGTGTTTATGGTGGCCATATATATATGTTGTACAACTTCCTGTTGGATTCGACCTGGATGGCCACCAGGCGCTTCCGAGGGGTGACTGGCACCCCTACCCCCCTGCCTGCCTGTCCGGGTGTGCTATAATCCCCTTGGTATATCCTGTGGGGAACGGTGACACTCTATTCCTGTTCGGGTGTATTGTGAGACCTTCGGGCATATAGTAAATCCCGGTGCCTAGCGGTACGTTCCGGTTCAGCGCCGGATAATCCTGGACCGTCGTCCCGGGCATGCACGGGACCCATTATAAACATGGTTCGTCGCTCCCCATCAATTTCCAATAACCAACCTCGCTAGATTTGTATGCGAAAGTATATGGCACCGGTTATATACCAAACATACAAATTGAACGGGTTAATAATAATAACTTAATAAATTGACTTCATGCATCTTGTGTCATTTCCATACTTGTCATTTATTGTAGTTACTTCATGCTTCTTAGTTTGATTACCTGACATTTGACCTGCTATACATGCTTTTATTTCATGCCATGTAAATGCTAATGTCATTACCATATTTCACTATTTATTGTGATTATTTCCTGCTTATTGATTAGTGTACATTATACTTGTCTTGATGCACTTGCTATTATTTGTACTTACCATTGGGTTTTTCTTGTACTCGCTGGGTTATTCCTAACGACCCTGGATTTGCATGTCCAGATTTAGCAGCTTGGACCGAGGTGGACCCATCAGCTGAGGATCAGGCCTATCTTGAGGAGCAGGCAGATCAGCAGTAGTTCCGTCCGGTCTTTTCCCCGCTCGCGAGATTCCCTTTCTAGCTCGTGAGTTATTATCTGTTGCATCATGTACAGTTACTTTTGTATTACCTAGTGATGTAATATTGATGTAATATTATATCACTGTTTGTGATGACTTAGTACTTGTTTAAATTATGTTGGAATGTATAATACCACGTATTTTCGCACTCTGATATTTGTGTTGTGTTGTATTGATGCTTAGCGTACATACGTGATGGTACCATCGCCCTGCGTATGTACGTCGCAGTGGCGTCTCCGTACCCGCCGGGATCGGGGCGCCACATCTAATATGCGTAGATAGAATCCAATATATATATAAATCATGAATTTATTCTATGTAGATATAAACCATATAAACGTAAACTTTTAAAATGTAACGGTTAAACCGAAACCAAAACTATTTATCATGAAAGCGATAAATAAATTTGTGTGTGTGAAATTGAGCAATTCAATACTATTCTATCTTTACACAAGATCTAAAGTAATAAACAAACCTTGACCAAAATCTTCTTGTCTATCTTCCTCTCCAAGTCAACTCGATCCAAAACACAATCCAAACGAGCTTGACTCCATCTCGAGTACTTGATATGATCTTTAAATGTGAGCTCTTGAATCAATACGTGATACCTTCAAATTTTGACTTCAAGTCTTTTGTTGAAGCTAAAACACCAGCTAAGATCTTGATCAATATCTGAAACTTAATAAACACAAGATCATTAGTAATATAACATCATAAGTTAATCATCATCAAAACTAGGGTGAAAGGTCTTCGGGGGAACAATCTCCCCCTTTTGATGATGACAAAACTTATGAGGCTATATATACATGGATTAAAGATAAGCTTCATAGATACTCCCCCTTAACTCATGCATAGTATAAAACATAGATATTCAATGAAGCACTTAAACATAAAAACATAATATGCATAAATACAAATAAACATGCATATATATATATATATATATATATATATATATATATATATATATATATATATATATATATATATATATATATATATATATACTCTGATATCAATTTTAATGGATATGCAATAAGAACTCTAGATATCAAAATCACAAAACATATGCGGATATGCATAAAATATATAAGCATGTATAAACACTAAAATCATTTAAACACGCTTCTCCCCCTTTTTGTCAATCATCAACAAAGGGGCAAAAGACCAATTTAATAATATATACTTATTTAAAGTGAAAAATGAAAAAAATTTTGACACCAAAAAAATATATCAATTGAAAAACAACATGGATATCATATAAAAACTATATAAATTGAAAGTAAATAATTCATGATATCAATTTTTTTAAATTCTAAACTATTTTGCAATATAGATACCAATTGTAAACAGTTGATATATAGTACTTTCTAAACCAAAATATTTTTCTCAAAAAAAGTAGGAGTAAGATACCGATTGAAAATAAAATCAAGAATTTTTCTACCCTTTTTTGAAATACAAGAAAACTAATGTATAAACTTGTAAAAGATACCAATTAACATTTAGAACTAAATCAAGCTTAGCATAAAATAATTTGTGCTATAAAACATATATGTATAAACACTATTAATCTAGCACAAGAAGTTATATATATATATATATATATATATATATATATATATATATATATATATATATATATATATATATATATATATATATATATATATATATATATATATATGATCAATTTATATATCAATTAAAATATGATGTATACATATATAAGAAAACACGAGTATACAAAAATGAAATATCATAAGAATCATGTATAACTCATAACATCCACCCTATCATGCACATGTTTAAAAAGATATACAATGTGAGCATAGAAGGCATGGTCGCCTAGCTAAAGATAGAAGTTTTAAAAAATAAATTTGAAGATAATTTTAGCATAGGTTGAAAACACTACCAATTGAAGAATAAAGACCTAGTTTAAAGTAATTTTGAAAACTAATACGAAATTCTTCAAGTAAGGAACAAATCATATATAGCTGATGATATGATAATTATACAAGAATTGACACTCAAAAATTTATGAAGCACTTATAAGCTCATGAATCCAAAAGATATAGAGTGCTCAAAAATCATGTAATAAATATATTCATGGAGATAAAATAATGAAGTTCAATTTCATCAAAAACACATAAAGATTTTGAAAACTAATCTTCAAAGCATATATATGTTTTGTTAAAACTAAAGCATACATTTTTATCCAAACATGAAAAAAGCCCACATAGAGTATATGACATCTAATATAAGTGACTCAAGGATAGAACATGTATATCTAATAGTTTTGACTAAAGTTACATATACATGAAGCGAAACACATTCTCAAGGAAATATGTACAAAAGTGATATAAAAACATATATAGGAGTACAAATATAAATGCAAGAATCATCAAAACTAAGTTATACAAGTACATATAATGAGTACACATGAGCAATAAAGCATGTAAACATAAGAATCAAGTGTAACTCACTAATTGTATTAGTATAAATACAAGTTTTACTGAAAATTTTATCTAAACATGTAATCAAAATATGGTAAGCATAAAAACACCAAAGCATGGTTGTAAAATAAATGTGATCATTAGTCTAAATGCAAGTGCTATTATAATTAGGATATGCATACATAGTTGAACAATACTGAGAACACAAAGAAATAAATTCATATAAACATGGGTGTATCTCAAATATAATTTATGTATATTATAAGTCTAATAAATATTGCATTTAATATAATGAGCATGAAACCAATGACATGTTAAAACTATTCAATTTAAAAAGCATATAAATAAAACATATAAAGGAGAATAGAGATAGTTATCAAATTGAAGAACTAGTCTCTAAGTCTCAAAAATATAGTAGTCCTCCCTCCAAAACTCCTTGATAGCGATGCATCCAATGTTTTGTCCATTTAGCTCAAATGCATCCACCACCAAGGCGCCAATAATTTCACGTCTTGTGAGAGCTCATACCTACATCAAAAGAAATAAGAATGATTTCTGGTACCCAAACTTTCTTGGGTCCATGGGCCTTAGTGTCTTTCCTACCTCAAATTTTTTTACTTGCAAAATTTAAAGCATTTAACCTATCATAACAAAATTTTGTAAGGTGGCCTTTACGATCACAATGTGTATAAGTGTATACTCTAGCATACATGGTGTCATGTGTCTGAACATGAGAAGTATGTATATGCCGTGATGGGTGTGCATGCATATGTGGAGTATATTTCTTTTGAAATATGTATTCTAACCTCATGTGATTCATGACACATTGGTTCAAAGTGGAATCCAAACAATCTACATTTTTCTTCAAAACACAAATATCATTTTCAATAGAAGAAGATGAAGAACTAGCATGTGAAACTAAATTCTAATCACTAGGAGATAGATCAATTGAAGCGTGACAAGAATGGGAAGCAAGATCATTTTTCAAACAATCCAATTCTTTTGAAATCAAAACAATTTTGTTTTTCAAAGAATCATTTTCTTTTAAAACAAGTTCAAATCTTGAAGACAAAACATCATTGTTTTTCCAAACAACATCCAAATCATTTTTATTTTTCAAAAACTCATTTTCCTTCAAAACAAAGATCAAATTGGGTTTTCAAGGAATCCCTTTCACTTGAAATCTCAATCTTCTCTTTTAAAACGAAATTGAGTTTGAAAATAATGATTCATTTTCTTTTTTAAATCAAAACTCTTATTTTTAAAAGTTTGTACTTCGAAAGCAAGTTTTCACAAACCTCAAAAAGCTCTACATTTAACATATGTGCATCGATACTATCATGTTCATCATTGAAAGTATTAGCATAATCATCTAGATGAGAATCCAAATTACCTTAAGGGAGTCAATCCTGTGGATTATGTAGCACGCTTGGTCAGACTCATCTACGATAGGTTCTCTCTCAACATCGTGTGAAGCTTGCTCCTTAGGAGAAACTAATGTGTTCTACATTGCAAAAGTGGAATCACAATGAGAAATCATAAATAAATGATCTTCTCTAAATACTTGTCGTTACCAATATTAGATTTTTTGGTAGTGGCAAGATAAACATGCAATTCTAAGGCTTTAAGATATGAACTTATTTTAAATTTTCACATATCTATGTTAGAAAACATCAAAAATAGATGGAGCAAGATAATCCATGAGTGTAAACTAATATGTATGCAAAGCAAATAACTAGATTAGCAAATCAAGGATTACTCCTAGTTGGTAAACTGAATATTAGGAGTGCTAGCTCTGATACCAATTGAAAAGATACACCTAGAGGGGATGAATAGGTGTAGTTCTAATCTAGGACAAAAAGTGTGGAATTAAAACTAAATGCTAACACACACAATGTGTAACCAAGAGTGAAGCCGAATTCCTCGTGAAGGGCTCAATAACTTCTTCTTATAATTCCTTTAAACTAAGAGTTGAGGTGCTTCAATAACTCTCTTGGTTAAACACAAGTGTGAGCACACAAATAATATGAAGCATGTATAGATATGAACAATAATAACAATGAAAGATATAAGAGTAGAGAGTTGAGAGATAGAGAGATCCAAATACAAAATCGAGGATATATTTTGAGGTTCGAGCCACCGCCCTACATCCCCGCCTTCACACAGAAGGATTTCAACTATCCACTAAGGATCATCCGCAAAGGGACCTCCACCGAGGAATTACAACTTACAATGGGAGTACACAACTCTAACTCTCTCACACCCTACACAAGAGGGTAGGCATAAAGCCAAGCACAAAGCAAAGAAGAGATTACAACTTAGTGATCCAATGAACACAAATAATACTTGGTGATCTCAAAAGATCACAAACAAAACCTCTCACAATACAATAATCCTAGATGATAAATTTGCAATGAATAACTCAAGTATGTGAGTGCAAAAAGTTTTTGAAAAAGAAACACAATGGAAAATACTTGAAAAATCTCTTGAAATGATAAAGAAATTGAAGAAAAGAAAATAGATTCCCAAAACTTGTTTTCTTTTAATTTTCCAAAACTTTGAAACAAATAGAGATTTTAATTTTAAAGCCTTAAAAACTTGTTTTAAATTTGTTGTAGAAACTTAGTTGAAGACAGGAAGTTTAGCTCTTAAAAAACATATTAAAATCTGGCCAAGAAAACTCAATTTATAGGGCCAGAAAAATATAGCCGCTGGGGCTCAAAACAGATCAGGAATGACCTGTCAGTTGATTATCCGGTCGACCGCCAACGGTCAAATTTTCGACCATTGGGGTTGCTGGTAGATCGCTTGGTCGACCGCCCCCAAAGCACATAGAGTGTAACTCTTTGTTGGTCGACCACCCGCTCTACCGGGGCCAACAACCCAAAAGTAGAGTTGAGCCAGTTGGTCAACTGGTCGATCGACCACCCATTGGGCATGTGCATTTGTGCACGTCGGTCGATCGGTCGGCGACCGAGCTAGCCTGTTGACCTGTCGGTCGACCGTAAGCTGCCCAAAACTACAATTTTGAGGGTTTAAAACTTAGACTTTGAAACCCATATAAATTCCAATAAAACCCCATAAATTTCACAAAAATAAGTTCATATAAATACATTAAAGTCCAAATATGTGTGATCAAAAATCAACACATAGTACAAACAAGTGAACTATTTTGAGGCATAAAAATTTAGGCATAAACTAAAAACTGTAAACACATTTGAAGCATAATGTGCATGGATATAATCCAATACACATAATAAATGATATATACTTATTTTGATAATAAATATCAAAATAAATTTTGATAAAAATAAAACTTAAACACATGGACTATATGCATTAAAATAAGTTTTTCTAAATATATATGAACTATCAATGTATATGGATGAAATCTAATATACATGGTTTGATGAAATCTATTCATGAAAACGATATATGTATAGTTGATAATCCAAAACTCAAACTGTATACATGTTGAACCGAAACATGAACTCATAGAAATAAGTTTTTCTAAACAATAAAGCTCTAATATGTTTAGATAGAATCCACCATATATATAAACCATGAAACTTATTATATGTAAATATAAACCATGTAAATATAAACTTTTAAAATGAAACAATTAAACTAAAATTAAAACTATTTATCATGAAAGCGATAAATAAACTTGTGTGTGAACTTGAGCAATTCAATACTATTCTATATTTACACAAGATCTAAACTAATAAACAAATCTAAACCAAAGTCTTATTGTCGATCTTCTTCTCCAAGTCGATTCGATCCAAAACACAATTCAAACGATCTTGATTTCATCTTGAGTACTTGATGTGATCTTTAATACAAGCTCTTGAATCAATACGTGATAACTTCGAGTCTTTTTGTTGAAGCTAAAACACCAACTAAGATCTTAATCAATATCTGAAACTTAATAAACATAAGATCATTAGTAACATAACTTTATAAGTTAGTCATCATCAAAACTTAGGGTGAAAGGCCTTCGGGCCAGCAGGGATCCCAAAGTCTGAAACCCTTGACTCCTTTGGTGAACTTGATGAAGATACACTTCTTACACTTAGACTCTAGTTTGTTCTTTTTCTAACTATCAACCAAACTATACGCCGGGCAACTGAAAATCCGTAAAGTTGAATAGTCAACAGACTTCCTCATCATATCTTCTTTGGGATCTGAAGATTAATAACTATTGATGTTGATATGTTTACCAGATAACTCGTATGATTCACCGCCTTGTCCAAAACCCTTTTGACATGTCAGCTTGTAATCTGATACTGCGGGTATGCTCTGTAAGTGTCCGATTCATGTGCTCTGCTATACCGTTTTATTCAGGTCATCCTGGAATATTTACCTGGTGTTTGATGCCCTTACTTGCTAAGTAGTTTTTGAATTCTTTAGAGGTGTACTTACCTCCATTATCAGATCTTAAGACTTTCACCTTCCGCCTAGTCAGATTTTGCACCATAGTTTTTCACTCTTTGAACTTCTGAAATACTTCTGATTTCCACTTCAAGAAGTATGCCTAAACTTTTCTTAAAAAATTATCTATGAAAGTAACATAGTACCTAACACCCTAATGGATGCTACTGGTGAAGACCCTACACATCCGTGTGTATGAGATCTAACAAACCCTTTGTCTTGTACTGAGATATAGAAAAAGCTACTCTACGTTGCCTACCCATAATGTAAAATTTACAAAGATCAAGTTTGCAATATTTGATACCTGGTAGAGCATTCTTTTTGTGTAGAGCTTGAAGATCTCACTCGCTTATGTGTCCAAGACGCATGTGCCAAAGTCTTATAGTATTCTCCTTCTTTCTTGCTACTAAAATATTACCAATAATAATGCTTCTTGTCAACTTGTATAAGTTTGCTATCCGTTCTCCTTTAAGAATCATCAAAGAGCTTTTAGTAAGTTTGATCCTAGATCTGCACCAGAAAACTTATAGCCTCGAGCTTCCAAAGCTCCTAACGAAAGAAAAATCTTTTTTAAATTCAGAACGTATTGAATGTTCATGATGATTCGAACCTGTCCATCAAACATCTCATACGGATATTACCAATGCCAAAAGTCTTAACACGACATCATTTCCCATCAAAATAGAGCCTCTATCGTAAGGCTTGTAAGTATTAAACCACTCTCTTTTTAGACATGTGGCATGTACACCCAAGTTAAGTAACCAAGCATATGAGTATTTACCTTTTCCTAACTCTGCCGCCAACACATCACATGAATCCTCATCTACTTCTTCGACAACCCTAGCTTGATCTGACCACTTGTACTAGCCTCGTCAGAGTCTTTACCACCTTTCCTCTTTAGCATCTCCTTGTATTTCATATAGTTTTTCTTAATGTGGCCTGGTTTCTTGCAAAAGTAGAAAGAGAAGCTGTTAGAAGCCTCTGGATCCCTTTTGGGTCCCCTACTCCTTGATCTTCCCTTTTGGCCCTTGACAAATAATCTTGAGGCCTCCTCTATCAAATCTGTCTTCTTCATCAGCTCGTTATTCTAGAGGGTCTGCCTGACATCTTCTAATTCTAAGGTCTCCTTACCATACATGATGGTGGCTGTCAAGTGGTCATAACTTGATGGATAATAGAAGATTTTTGTCTTCTTCTAGATTAACCTCTAGATCTAACAAGTCGCTTAAAATTCTATTAAATGCATTAAGATGTTGTAGAATAGGGGTACCTTCTTTCATTCAAAGGCTGTATAACTGCTTCTTTATGAAGAACTTGTTCGATAAACTCTTCATCATGTAAAATCTCTCCATCCTACACCAAAGAGCAGTAGTTGTCTCCTTATTCATCACGTTGTAGAGGACCTCATCTGATAGCCATAGTATGATCGAGACCTTTGCGCGAAAGTCGATGTTGTTCCACTCATCATCCTCCATCTTCCAAGCCTTCTTCTCAATATTAAGCAGGGCATTATGTGTGTCCCCCTTCACGAGCAACGATGTTACTCACATCTTTCACAACAGAAAGTTGGACTTCCCATCGAATTTCTCCACCTCGAACTTAGTTGTGGTGGTCGTCTTGCTATCCATCGCTTTGATACCAATTATTGATGATCTATCACTGATCAAACAATAAAGAAACACCAAGTTGAAGAGTCGATAGCGGAAGCATTGAAGATCTACCACTAGTAAGTAATTGAAGCTATGATCACCATACAAATAAAGAACACCAGATTTAATGTGGTTCGATAATGACCTACATTGATAGGAGGAGGGGGAGAAATTTTTATTGAAAATAGAGAAGAAAATACAGGAGTTATAAGAAGATCTCTCTTTCACAACTCTCAATGATAGAAATCTGATACTCTTTTGAATTCTTGACAAAGGCCACCCCTAAGTGGCTTATATAGGTACCTAGGATGGTTGTAGTTTAATACAAACTCCAACAATCAAATTAGCACCGCCTCAAAGAAATAAGAAACTCGGATCCAAACCAATACAAGAAAAAGAATTATATTAGAAAACTGCCGAACCCTATATTAGTCGACTAAGGTAAATCATTAGTTGACTAATAACAATATTAGTTGACTACACTCAGAACCTAGTCGACTACTGTAATACAATCTGAGACTTCAACTTTCTATTGCAGGAGCTAGTCGACTATACCAAAGTATCAGTCGACTAGCCCAAGACCTAGTCGACTAATAAAACCTATTAGTCGACTAATGATATGCACAATGCATGCAAATATCTGTGCTTGATTTGTGAAGTTTGTAACACCTCTACCTGAACTTAAATTCTTCTTTAATGAATATGAGGTGCTCAAAATACTAACACGAGAGTCAGTGATTTCGAAAGAAGAATAAAGGGTGGAGCTAATAAATGTTTGCTTCATAATTTCAAATGACTTAAAAGAAAGGGTCATAGGGTTTGTTTGGTTAGTAGTGTTAAGGAGTTAATCTTTATACTTTCTTACCTAAATTACAATAAATAAAAATAATAACTTTAGTGAGAACACCTGGGAAATTTACTTAAGCTCAATAAGATTACGCGAAACTCATATAACTTATTTCTATAATAATAAAGGCATGTAGCCACTGACCAAGTTACCTATAAAAGAGTGGAAGTAGATTATAGAGAGTCTCGGATTTAAGTCCAGCTACGACTTATGTTTCAATAATAATAATAATAATAAGAAAGACGTGTAGTTAAAATGAAGTAAATTGTGGGGTTTTTTCTTGTTGTTAATTTCTTTAGTTTAGAGGGATTGTACGAGAGATTTTATAGTTTATCTATTTTTAAGTAGAAAGAAAAATATCTGTATAGTCTTCTACTTAATAGAAAATGAACTTGATGACTATTTATGGAAGAATTCGAAACTAAATCCTTCTTCTTCAATTTCAAAAATAGGACATTTAAATGAAAAGTATTATTTTAAAATGATTTTACATAGTTTAGAATGTCTAAAAATAAAAAAATCCAAGTTATATTGAGCATTCTTCCTTTCATATCGAGTGGGTCAAATTGACAATCTAAAATTCTTTGTTTTTAGATCCATAGTTTAGGGCATGTAATTTGTGGTTAATCATGACCAAAAGATTTAAAAATTCTCACACACAAATATTCTAGACCTTACAACAAATAACTTGTTTATCTCATGGTTCATTTTGTGTTTTCTTGATGCAATGTAACGTATTACAAAACAAGATAAAACTTAAAACCATTAAATTTTTATCGAGGTAGTTCGAATTGTGTAGATCAACATAACTATGGTGCATTTTCCATAGAATTTAAATGTGAACCAAGTCTATCTCCTTTAATAATTTAGTTTAATGATTGGAAAATGTCATTTTATTGTCTCTCCTGTTTAGTTTTTGAATAAGTATAACAAATGGTTAAACCATTTGTAACTCACTAAAAGCAAATGCTTTGTTACTACTTTCCCTTCCTTCATTGGATCCTTAAACCATAAGTACACACCAATGCATATCTAATCTTGTGTTAGGGAAGAAAAATAATTATACGCTATAACAAAATGATCTGAGATCAAGAGGTAGGTAATTTGACACTTTCTTCCTTTGCAGAAATTGTGGAATATTACTTTTGTGGTTTTAGGAATAGTGGTTTTAGGAACAATAAATTTCAAACTGAAGTGCAAGAGTACAACTATTGCATGCTTATTACATGAGTCAGCTTTTATAGCATTTGGGGACAAATATGACTCATGGAGGCACATTGTGATCCATGCAAACTACATGATGTAGGGAATTAGGGCAACGAAGCAGCAAATACAGCATATTAGTCGACTAACTCAGATATTAGTCGACTAGCTCAAATCTCAGTAGTTGACTAGTTTGTGCAACAAAGAGTCGATAAAATTTGGAATTCATATCAGTCGACTAGTCCCTAGCACTAGTCGACTAATACTGTCACCGACCTGCTATTTGATTTTTCTTAAGATTTCATTTTCGGGTGTAATTGGATATCAAATTATTTTTATTTTAGTTTCCTAGCTAGATTAGACTACTACTTTGAAAGCCTATTTAAAGGTCATTGTATTATTTATTTTGTACACAATACATAATAACTTTGACAAATTCAATTGATTTTTTCCTCTTAAATTGCTCGTGAATTAAAGTTGTTCTCTTTTACTTGTGGATTCGAGTTCCTTTGCCCGTAGATTCGAGTATTAGCCCTACTTGAAGGTGTTCTTCAGGAATCGTTGGTGCTAGAATGAGATCTAACCTGCATCTTCCTTTCTTGTCTGCGTCAAGTGGTATCAGAGCTTCAACAACTTTCCAAGATGGTAAGAGACGACAAATTGCAAGGCATTTTTTTAAGGGTGGGCACTGTTGAAGGAGACATCACCACCATCAAAACTATATTGGATCATATGACCCAAGAAATAAAGAAGTTATCTCTCAAGATTGATGACTGAAGTTTGACTGATGGTACGTACCAAAGCGAAAATGATTGTCAATTAACTCAATCTCCACCATAAAAAACACTAGCACAACAACCTCCACTCTGACGACCACCACCACAACAACCACTACATCACACACAACCATCACAATCACCATCACCAAGATGTTCTCTATGAAATTTTTAATATGAAGATCTTTTCAACGAGAAAGAATTGAACAACCCATTATCATGAAGACGACTTCGGAGATGAAGCTTACGATGAAGGGATGGCTTACGGCCGAGGCCACAGGCGGATGACCAATCCTAATCCTAACAGGGGAGGAGGATTATCTTTTCTTAATCATGATAGGAGAAGAGATTACCCAAGTCCTAATGAATATAGGATGAATGAGATTTCTTCCTTTTGTGGGAACTTTGATATCAAGTCCTTCTTGGACAGGGTCTATGAAGTAGAGAAATTTTTGACATGGCTTACATCTCCGAGGAGAAGCATGTCAAGTTCGTAGCATACAAGCTCAAGAGAGGAGCAGCCACATGGTAGGATCAATTATAAGTCACAAGGAGACGCTAAGATAAGCCGCCTGTGGTGACATAGAGATGCATGAACAACTTCTACAAGGTAGATTCCTTTCACTCGATTATCAACAAATCCTTTACAATTATTTTGAATATTACAATCAAGCTACAAGGACTATTGCGGCATGCACGGATGAGTTCTATTGCTTCTCATCATGATGTGATTTATTCATGATAGAAGATCAACAAGCGATAAAGTGTTGGCCTAAAGGTCTATCACTCTAGCTTTGAGATGCTTAACTCGTGTAGTTACAGTACTAATGATCTTGTGTTATTTAAGTTTCAGATATTCAATTAAGATCTTAATAGTGTTTAACTTCAACAAAAAATTCAAAGTCAAGTTTTGAAGGTAGCATGTGTTGATTCAAGAACTCAAGCTTAAAAATTGCATCATGTACTCAAAGAGCAGCCTAGCTCAAATTGATCAAGTTTGGATCAAGTCAAGATGGAAAGAAGGTTTATTCAAGAAGAAGACTTGAGAGTTTGAATATTTATAATTTATGTTAAAGAATAAATTAGTTGTGATTGCTCAAGCTTACACACTTTCACACACTTTCACACACACACACACACACACACACACACACACACACACACACACACATACACACACTAAAGTTTTATATTGATTTTAAGAACAATAGTTTTGGTGTTTGATTTTCAAGAAGATTGAATTTAACTATATCATTCTGTAAAAGATTCTATTTTTATGTCATATCATGTGTTTACATAACTTATATCTCAAAAGAATAAGTTTTATAGTTTGGAATAGGTGTTAGATTCTATTCAGACATATTAGAGCTTGATTTGTTCATAGAAACTAATTTTGATGAATTTAAGTTTTATTTTTATCAAAAGTTATTTTATGAGTATATATTGTTAAAAACAAGTTTGCATCATTTTATGTGTATTGGATATTATCCATACATATTGAGCTTTAAATGTATTTGAGAAGCTTGTTTTTGTATTTATGAGAGTTTTAGAGAAACTTGATTTTCTTTACAAGTTTAGTATTTGAAAAATACATTTTTCTTTCAAAAAATGTATTTTATATCTCAAAATTAAGTTCACATATTTGTAATATCTGTTGATTCTTCTTGTGCTCTATTGTATTTACATGAACTTATTTTTATATAATTTACTGAGATTTATTGAAATTTAATTAAATTTAAAAAGATGTTTAAAAATATACAAAAATATAATTTTGGGGCTGTAACGCCCCAATCTTGTGGATACAGGACGTTACGACGACGTACATATGCAGTGCGAAAATACCCTGACATACGTATACTAAACCTCAATACAAAAAATAAGCACAATATACATAATAATTTCAGCTTTAATAAGTATAAAAATACCTGCATTGGGTCAGTGATCATGATATATATGAAAGCAGAGGTAAATAAGAAAATAAAGACTGAATAATAAAGATACCTATAATTAATATAGAAGACGAGTCTCCTATTTGTATTCTGTGAAATATCGAGTACTACGATATTCCGGATCTCTAACCTGGACATGCAAACCCCCGAGTCATCAGAAAGCGACCTAGAGAATGATAAAATGAAGAAAGCAGTAATATATAATATAATAGTAGTACTATCATGATACTATATAATACACGCTAAAATACCAGTGATATAATATAATTATACTAGCAATCGGTAGATATATTACAATAATTGTATTAGTCCAATAATGTAGACCTAATATGCACAATGATGTTATTTTAATAATATTATCAAATACTATATTATTAATATCAATTAACATGTTCAGACTGTACAGTAAATAAATGAAATAATAAATAAGCATTTTGGGGGATTATGTTTCTTTATCTACTTCCATAATAGGAAGACATCGGGGAGAGTTAAAAATACATAATCTAACATTATAATATTATGTCAGGATTTGTTATTATAATTAATAAGAGTTTTATTTTTATATAATAGTAACAGTAGCATTATGATGTAGTGATAAGTATGAACATGTAGACATGAAGATACACAAAATAACCATACAGTGTACCGCACTATAGTGTTGTGCTTATACAGTAACAATGTGTACAAAGTATACATGAAATAGAGAATATGTGAAATACAGAGTGAGTGTGCATGAATAGTGTGTCTATGTAAAATACAGAAGTGTAAAGTATACATCTAATATGGTGGTGGATATGTTACAAGAAAGTGTAACAAGTATAAATAAATAATAATATACATGTATCAAGTAAGTCATGTTATTTATATAATAAAAACAATCAGTACCACCTGATATTTTAATTAACCTCTTCCAATATCCCACACCACTGGTAGGTCATACTGGAGTCTATATTCCAGCCGAACCGATCCGAACATGGCATACGGGTACCATTATCCAAACGAAAAAGTGACCAAATAACAAATATTCCTGTCGTCATCATTATTTATACTGTTCTTATTATGTTAATTAAAAAGCTAATGGTCAATGAGCTCTAATTGGGTGGGTATATCCCGTGTATACCCGAGTCATGGCTTAAACGGTTCTCTGGCTACTGAAACCAGGGCCAACCCGTAAAGCCGAAATAAGTAATGGGAAACAGAAAACGAAAAGGTAGCCAACACTACCATGTCCCCTGCAGTGGGACTAATATGGATCCATGACATCTACCTGATAAGACATCGTCAACCATTAAGTCTCTCCCAACCCCATGTTATAATTATTAAATATTACTATGAATCAGGAACAATAAGAATGCATGTAACATGTAATAAGATAACAAGACATGAGCAATTCTTGTATCACTGAACAGGATAACAGAAAATAAGAGATGTGAGAGTTTAAAGATAGCCCTCATGGATACTAGAGGTGGCATCTACGTGACATTTAGTTTCACACGTCGAATATCAATAGACAGTATGTACAGGTAACAAGAGTTTTATATCAATATAGTGATACAAGAAATGATTATATGTTGTATTAAATATTCATATAACAGGAATACAGGAATAATCATGTAACTGTAAATCATGTAACAGGAACAGTGATTCAGACGACATGAAGATAAGAACAATCAAAGCATGTATATAGGCCAAGTAACAATGATACGAGAACATGAACTAATAATATCCACGCAATAGTGATATAAGTATATGAAATAACAGTGTTAGGTATAAAGAGCATCCGTGTAACGGTGAAATCAGCACATGAAATAACGATGTCAAGTGTAACAAGTGCATATGAAATACAATGTCCAGTGTACTGGGGTGTCCGGTGTATTAAATGATACAAGTACAAGTAATATCAATGTCCGTGTAATGATGATACAAGTACATAAAATAACAGTAGTCTAATATAATAGAATATCTGCATAGCGATTAAAATATCAAGGTGATATATGTAACAAAAACATGTGTCAATAGATATATATATAATATATATATATATATATATATATATATATATATATATATATATATATATATATATATATATATATATATGTGTCAGTATTTGTTATAATAATTTCATTATTATTAACATGATCGATATGACAAAGTAATTAAACATAATTATCTAGGTTACCATATTTAAAATTTTGATTTATTTACAAATTTGGATTTTTTTTATCAACATCTTTTAATTACTCAATATATATAGATAATTCACCATGTTTATATTAAATCAAGAAGAAAAACAAATTATTATTTTATTGAACATGTTTGAAGAGCAGTCATTGTCATGCCCCGCTTCCCAAAATACGGAATACGAGTACGTGACAATGGCCAGCAGATACTCACGAAGAGTGAAATCTCTTCCATGAGTACCTTAGGCTATCAATAATAAGCAGGATAGCACATATATATGCACATACAACCAAGCACAGGGATAAATCACATATATGAAAAACTGAATCAAAGACAATATCATCCACTATATCTGAATAAAACAAGTCAAGAAGAAAACTGAACTCACCAGAGAACATCGAAACCAGAATATGATCTACGAACAACTCTCTATTCTAGCTTCCTGATCTAAATGCTGAAAAATAATATAAAGGTCCGTCAGAAGCAGACTAGTAAGAGAACACGAAGGAAAAGAACAATAAAAAAGAATATGAAAATGTAGTAACAATAAGTAAGACATAGGCAGTATCGAGAATTGAAAGTAATAATAATAACATGATTAATCAGGAAGATAGATCATATACAAGGAGACCGTGTATGCATAGTGTGACATGTATATAATGAACATGAAATGTCCTGGACAAGTAACTGTCGTGTAACATAATCACAAGATCACAAGAGCTCGAGATCACAAGATGAAATAACATGGTATGTCCAAGAATGTTATGTAGTCAAGATAATGCATGTCACCTGAGTCTCAAGTGTCAGTATCTTGAAAATACATGTCAGGTACTAGATCACTGAAGACAATGAAGGATATGATGCAAGAGCATATGTCTAGCATATTTTATTACTCTAACTAATGCAATCATCCTGTGCCCCATCCCACAGGACAACTGCATATCAAACAAGTGATGCGTTAATGGACTCTGATAGCAGGGAGAAACAGTTCACTGTACTCAGGTATCATGTAACATGTAATAACAGGAGTGCACATAAATAACAAGATCATGTGTGGCATCCAAACCCACAAGGGGTCGCCCTTCCAAGCACACCTCCCTAGATTTCCCCTGCTACAGTCTCCCCCAGTAATCCCGGCTTGATTAATTTTATTAATAAACGCAAATATAAGATAGTGTGCTACTCAGTGTTACAGGATCATGAATCGGTACAAAAAATATCAGTGACAGATAGTGGATATAATGTGTATCAAGATCACGAGACAATGTAACCAGTGATAATAATAAGTGATAAATATAAAGTTGTGCAAGTGATGCTAGATGCATGCAAAGTAGTGCAGACGATGTCAGTGACATGTAATACAAAGGTCATAATGAGTCGGTCTTGATCATATGTCCATAATCCAACAAGTATCCTCGAATAATTTTTCAGAATATAATGGTCAATTTTCTTGATTAATTTTCAGTAATATCAGGATCACAGTATCAATCGATATTCAATCTTTAACTATCAATCTTTCTTCATTATTATCCAGTTAACCTTAAGATCTAGATCAAAGTATTTATCATGATCAGTGTAGATTTCATTGCCAATACATCAGTCTATTACATACAAATAATCATGTTAATTTTAGTTGGATGTATGTAAGTACAAGAATGAGATGCAAAGACGATACATAAGGTTATGATCACAAGATAGAATGGGTGATAATATCAAGAAATACAAAGATTAATAATATATTTGGATTCAAGAAGAAGATAATGATGTAAACATGATCACATAATGATATGGACAATCATGAATATGATATCTAGAAATTATAGTTAAGAGACAGAGTTAAAATCGACATGAAAGTCAACGAGGAGAGAATCGTGTACACTTGCCTGATGTCGCGGGGTTCGACATTCCCTTGACAACAATTTATTGGATCAAGTTTGTGGACTCGATGATGGAGACCAGAGGGCGTGGCGGAGCTCACCGGAGGTCGTCGGAGAAGGACGATGGACATAGCGAGGATGCGTGTGTGAAACAAGGGGCAGGGAGACATGTAAATACCCACCTATGTGCCAAGCATAAACACATTTAATAAACATACAAATCTATATACCCATATATACACCCATGTATAATACTCTCACCACATTAATATGTTTGCACAGCCATGCATGCGCCTACTCACGCGCACACACACTATCACACACTCATGCACACACATCATTTAATGCACACACAAATGATACAAACATAATACAAAATACATAGGAAGAAGGAGACTGTACCCATGCAAAACTCATGCAAAGGGGGTCACTCCGATGCGCAGACGGACAGAGACCGCGGAGGATATCGGTGGCTCCAAGGATTACGGAGATCGCCTTAGGTGTTTCGGCAAGGTCGCGGAGGAGGCCGAGCATGGCGGGGCTGCCAACAGCGTGTCAGGTCACAAGGAAGGGAAGTATGGCCAAGGGGGTAGCACCATGGAAGCTCGGCCAAGGCTTGGTCGTGGGCTGCAGCGCAAGGAGGAAGGGATGCGGCTGTGGAGTTGGCAACATGCGGGGCTCAACGGAGAAGTTTGTGGAGGATGACGATGGCCCGCGGAGCTCGCCAGAAAGGACGTGGGCCTTCTCGCGGTTGCCGACAAAGCGTGGACAACGTCAGTAGCTTAACAGTGTGCTCACAGAGGGGATCGGGTCGCCGCGGAGTGTGTCGATGGGTACCTACACGGCGGTAAAGGCCAACTAAGGGAAGCGCACACCTAAGCACCAAGCATTAACACACCCGCCTCATAATCAAGCTACAAACACAACACATAAAAAAAATAAATAAAATCAAAAATAAAATCACAGCACACATCTAACTACCCACCCACTCGCACTCACAGCACACCTAAAAAAAACCGAAAGATGAAAACACCCTTATTAAACTAACTCTAACACTAGCACATTTAAAAATTGAAATCCACAGCACTCAAAAAAATGTACACACACTCTTAACCCAATGCACTCAAAAATGAAAACATACACACACTAAACTAAAATATTAAATAACTAACATACACAATATGCATTCTACACAGCTTACAGAGAAAGGGAGAGGGTGCACCACGGGAGGAGGGAGCTCGTGCAAGGGGGCGTTCGGCGGTGCACACGGCAGTGGCGAAGCTCGCGTAGCTTGCCGGTTAATCCACGGAGGTGAGGGTGCTGACAGAGAAGTGGACGGCAAGGCGGAGAAGTGCTCCGGGTGTTCCGGCGAGGCGACGGAACAAAAGAGGAGAGGGAAGGCTCGGTCAAGCCATGGCTCGAGTGTGCGTGGCCATAGAGGAGGAGGCCGAGGCGGTGGACGTGCTCGGCCTCGGGCAGTGGTTGCACGACCACTGCGGGCTGGATGGCGTGCGTGGAGGCATTGGTGCGCCCTAGCCTGGAGGGTGGACTGCCATTTTGCTTGATGGAGGGGAGGCTCGGTGGCTGTGGATGCTCTAGGCCTGCGCTGGGCTCGGCCAAGGGCAGAGCCACGGAGAAGAGATATAGTGTGTGTGAGAGAGAGAGTGTAATACATATGTGTGTGTGTGTGAGAGTGCGGTTGAGTGGGGAAGATGGAGAACGTGAGCGAGAGGGGAGGGATACGTGCGAAAGTGGGAGAGTGGGAGGTGTGAGCCAAAAATATTGGGTGCAGGTAGAGGACATGGTGTTGTTGGTTGAAGGAGAAGGTACGGCTTTCAAAGGATTAAATAAATTGTGTTTGTGGTCTTCCCATGAACCCAATGTGGTCTGGGCGGGAGTAGTCTGTTCATGTGGTTATTGTTTCGAAACTTGGTACAAGCAATTATAAGAGTTTGGTCTTATGCATACTTTGGAAGAAAAGGTGTAAAGGAGGTTGGTGCATTCCTTTCATTTCCAAGGGTAGGGTGTCATGGGTTCGAACACAATACCAAGATATGTGTTTCAAATTCATTTTTATTTTTATTTAAATTTCATTATTTTCTTTTTGAACAAATATTTATGCATTATTTTATTGGATTAAATTTTATTAATTCAGAAAAATTCTCAAAAATAAAAGGTGTCATCCTGAACATTGTCGTGAAGTCAAATCTCTAAAATTCATTCTTGACTGTTAATTAAAAATCCCGGAGTCAGTCTGTGACACCGGTCGACTCCGAATTGAGAGCCTTCTCGAATAATTCCCAAAAAAATATTCCAAAAATCCAGAAAAATTCAAAATAATGGAAAATGATATTTTTGAGTTGAAATGACCTCAATCCGACTATCAGGATGATTAAATCATCATCAGATACTAGTATTTACATACATATATCGGGAACCGAGAGTTACAGTCATACATATTCTAATTACAATGGTTTATCAATAATTACAATTTAATAAATAATATTTACAGTGATTTATTAATAATCATGTTTTATTAATTAATGCCACCAATTAGTTATACTCAAGAGGATAAAATATAATTTATAAAAAAAAAACACATTTAGCTATTACTGAGAGGTACTCGTCTTCCTACAATCGTAAAGACTTAAGAATCATCAAGATCGGACTCCAGATGGTCAAGATATCACCTGAATACTAAAATTATTAAAAATGGGCTTAATATGTAATAATATCTAAAATGTAAATATTATAACTTGTCAGGGGGTTTTATGTAAAATTACCTTTATTAAGTTTTGAATGCGGGTTTGGGTTGCTATTGGGTAGGGTTTGGATCCAATAACCTATACCCAATAAACTTAATTGAATATATGTATTTGGGTTAATGGGTTAACGAGTTTATGGGTTTGCTATTGGGTTGAACCCAACAAGAGATAGTGAGAGAGAGAGAGCATGGGAGGAGGGTGGGGGCAGCAGCGACCTGGCCGATGGTAGCTTGCTGCTCTGCGGCATTGCTAGGATGGCGGCGACGATCCTGGCGGCTGGCGATGCTCGTGCGACGGGAAGAGAGGAGAGAGAAAGAGAAAGCAAAAGGGGGAGAGAGCACGGAAGAGGGAAAGAAGGCAGTGGCGGGCTCACACAGCGCGCGGGTCAGAGCCAGCAATGATGGCTATGATGGAACTCACTGACTAGGATAGGGGTAGGGTGGCTGTTAGAGAGGAGGAGAAGGTGAAGAGGAAGAAGAAAAAGAAAGAAAGAGAGGGAGAGAGAGAAGAGAAGAGAGATGGGGTTGGTGATTGGGTGGCTTGGCTGGGCCAACATTTAGCTAGCTGGTGGCCTAGTGGCAGTAAGCAAATAGATCGAGAGGGGGAGAGAGGGCAAGAGAGAGAGATAGAGGGATATTCAGAAAGAGGGTTAGGTGAGAGAAAGAGAGAGAGAGAGAGAGAGAGAGAGTTGAGAAGAGAGTGAGGGAGAGAGTTGGAGGAGAAAGTCAGAGGGAGGGGCAGAGAAATAAGTGTTTTCCATTGATTTGCAAAGGGGAAAACTTACAATAAAAAGAGTTGAGGAGCTAAATTACAAGTATTCTTAAAAAGATTACAAGTAGATCTCCTCAGAGATTCTGGAAAAGTGTGCCGATAGGAGTCTGGTCAGCGCGCGACCACTTTGTCCCTTTGACGATGCGAGCGATGAGATTCCCTTCTCGCCTAGTTCGGGAAATCAGAGAACAGAAGGTTGGTAGAACCCTCTTGCTACTTCTCAAAACCGCCTTCAATTAGGAATTCCTTCTCGCCTGGTTCCGGAGATTCCTTGAGAAGAAAGTATTAGGGTATCAGCACCCTGATTAGAGAAGTGATTCTCTAAAAGTTTCTGAATTCAAGAGAATAGATCTCTGTTTGTGCACGGTGCGTCCTCTCGAGAAGTCTGCCGTCTCTCTGGAGCCTGTGCATGGTCTCTACTTTTGGAGGTCCCTCTCCTTGTGCCCCTGGTAGGCTATTTATAGGGAGAGCAGGGGTATAATTGTCCCTTGAAAATATGAAAACAGATTGACTCAAATCTGTTTAAATCTAGAAAGTAGCCTTGCTGCGAGGCTAGGATCAGCTTCTGCGAAGCTAGAAATGGCAGGCCGGTTGATCCTCTTGATCTGTTTTGATCCTTTCCATATCGTTGGAGGATTTCCCCTGATCTTCTTACTCGTTTTAGAAGAGTCAAGAGATTGTGGCAATCAACTGCCAAATTTGATCTCAGATTTAATCTTGATTGGATTTGATCTTGATCCTGATTAGATCTGACCTCATCTGGAGATTTGATTGGTCAAAGGTTGACCATAGCAGACCAGCAGCGGGCTGCCCGCTTTAAACTCACAGCGGAGCTGGAGGCAGTATCTGGCGAAGTCAGAAGAAAGCTCTTCGGCGGAGCTAGATGTCGTTTGTGGCGAAGCTACCGCATTCCCTTTCTGCGCAGTTGCGTGTGGCTTCAGGCAGAGCTAACTCTCTCTGCGGAGTTGCGCTTCAGCAGTTCAGGCGAATCTATAAGTTAGCTTCCTGGCGGAGCTTTGAATGGCTTCAAGGCGAAGTTGGATGATCTTAGCCTCTTAGGCGAGGCTATCCCTTTGGGCTCATGTGATGCTAAGTGCTAGCATCTTAGACCTGCTAAGGTGTGTTTAGAGGCAATCCGGGCTTACTGTCTGCTTGATGGATCAGTGGAGTCCAAGTTGCTTCCTTGTCCCTCGGAGATGGGTGAAAACTGGTCATCAGCTTGTCTGTCACTCGTCTTTTGTAAATGTCAACAAGTTTAGACATTATTCAGGCCAGTAAGACTCTTGTCTTTTTTAAGTGTCAACAAGACCCCCTTCAAAGTTTTCGAAAGTCTGCAATGGCTCAGACTTCGAAATACTTTGAATTACTTTGATCGGTGGTATGTGAAGTACGAACGTCGCCATAGTGGTTGAGTTCAGCTTCGCTTTTAATCCTGCTTTGGAATAAGTTCGTCGAAGAATCGTGTAGATTCGCGTCTGGGTAGCTTCGCATCCGGGCTTCCAGGAATAAGTTCGCTCTGGAGCATCTGTTGTTTTCCCGAGGCCAACTGCTGTGGGTCAATCATGAGAAGGATTACTCCTTTTTCGAGGTCAGAATGACTTCTCTCGCATTAATCGAGGGAGATATTCTTCTCTTGCGCGTTTCTGAGGGAGGATATTCCCTTCTTCAAGGCGTCTTCAAGGCGTAATAAACGCCTTTATGAGGGAGAGCGTTTCTTCCTTTGCACAGTTCAAAGGGGAAACCGTCCCTTTTCTCAAGGCACAATAAATGCCTTAAATGCGCTCGTGCTTTCACGCTCGAGGCGGCAGCGCTCAGGTCATGAGGTCTATAAATAGGACACTTGAAGTCCTCTGAAGAGAAGTGATCTGCTATTCTTCTCTTCTCTTGGTTGAGAGAGATACTCAGATCTCTGAACTAGTAGGGATACCCACTCTGGTTATTACCTGGCCAAGGACCGGTAAGTCTTGATCATTCAGAGACTTCACCAATAATCTTTTAGGGAGTTCATCTCTCTTAGTTTAGCTTTAGCTTTAATCAGCTGCTTCAGGGATTAATTTCCCTTGCTCTCTGATCTGCAGAGAAGGATTTCAGCATAGCTTCCCAGTGAAGCTGTCATTTTGACTTGATCAAAGAAAGATCACTGTATGCGTGTTAAGTTCGCTACACAGGCATAACTCGGGACTTAGTCTCTTCAAAGTTGAGCCAGTCTTGCCATATAGGTGGGGCTAAGATTGCGTTCCTCAGGATCAGTCTGGCTTAGCCATATAAGCGAGGCTAGGACTTGGCATTTGCTGAGCTAGCCCATCATCTCTGTCCAAGCGAGGCTATCCTCTGTTTTAACTGAAATCAATACTTGACTGAATGGGATTGCTAACTTGTTTTAGTTTGCATCGCAGTGAGCTATGTTCGCTAATCTTGTGACTTGATGAAAGAGACCAGAAAGTTGTCTTTTGCTTTTTCAGTTGAAACTTTAAATCCTAAGCAGGAGGAACAACTGAGGCAGCTGATGTGTGTTCCCAGAAGAGGTTGGCAGTCGCTTATCTGAGATGATCCACTTCGAGGCGAGGCTGGTAGTCGCTTATCCAAGATGATCCACTTTGGGAAAGCGGACGTCACCTGTAAGGTCGCGGATCTTCCCATTGCCAATTTTCATCAAAGAAGATCCAACCTGCTGGTGGCGATCGGTCCTTTGCCAATTTTAATTACGGAAGGTTTAATTTCCTGGTGGCACAATCTGTCTTGGTGGCACCTTCTATCATTATGTGAAGGATTACGGCCTTGTGCAGGAGGAAGGCCTTTCGTGTTCAGTTGGTTTGGCTTGAAAGTAGATAGGACCACTTGTATGCCTCTTGAGCAAATGATTCTGTTGTATGAAACATAACCTTAATGTAGTATCAATGTACTTTCCTTTTAAATCAATGAAAGTTCATTTTCTGCTCATTTGATTTTTTGCTTTGCCTTCATTCTGAATTGACTCAGCAGAATTAAACTTCATGCGAGGTTAAAGATAGGACTCTTTTTGAATAAAAAATGAGCTTCCAGTGAAGCTAGCATATCTGCGAAGTTCGGCCTATGCCTTCAGCGAAGCTAAGGCAATCCTGTTGGCGAAGTCATTGATGTATTGTGCGAATTCCGCATTTCACTCATGGCAAAGTTAGCTCTTAATGGGGCTAAATCAGCGCTTCTCGGGAAGGCGCTTTAGGCGCCGTTTCAAATTAATTTGAAACGACAGCCTGTACTCTTTTCGAGGCGTCGTTTCAGGCGATCATCGGCCTATAAAAGCCCGGTCGGGCTGAGAGAGAAAGTCATCATTTCTCTTTTAAAATTTTTCAGAGCACTTGACTCTTCTTCTTCATTTAAGAGTTTAAGAACTTCCACAGTTCTTCAATGGCGCTCAAGAAACGAGCGGGAAAAGAAGTGGCAACTTCTGCAGCGGAGGGTCCTTCTCCTCCTCCAGTCATCGAACGACCAATCGCCGGTAGGGAACTTTCTCTTTTGATTTAGAGACTGCCGTCTCTCTTTAAAGCCGATGTCTGGCTGTCTTTGGATGAACCCAAAAATGATCAATTAAGCTCTGCTGTCTTTATGGAATTCAATTCCCTGAATTTCCCTTGCTTTTTAATCGGGAACCCAAGAACTGAAGAGTTCTTCTTTAAACTTCCAGGGGAAGCTATCACTTGGCCTATTTTCGTCCTGTTGAATAACAGGATGCACAACTGTCCTTTCAAACATGACTGAAAAGGACCTTAATGCCCTTGAAGTGATTTTTGACCCTAGTGTCCTTCTGACAAAGTTAGTTCTCAGGGCTGTACCGCCTTCTGCTTAAGCTTCTAAAGCGAAGCTAACACTTGAATATTTGTTGCGAAGTGCGGAATTAACCGCAACTGCGAAGCTAAGCTTTGGCGAAGCTGTCACCTTGTTAGCTTCGTTCAGAGAGCGAGGCTATGCCTTTGTGGAAATCGTGTTTTTGTTTAGGCCTCCGCATGGCTGATGAACTAATCATAGTTTCTCTTTGTTCCTGCAGTGCACTACACTCCTGATCCTTTGAACAATCTATTTGGGATGACCAGGGGATTGGACGGCGATGTCAGCCTACAATTCCAAGGGCAGACTTCTCTGTTTATTGAGCAGAGTTCTCTCGTTCGAGACACGCTTATTTATGGTAGGGAGCAACGCACCATGAGGAGCATTCTGACTACGGCTTCCCTCGAAGATTTTGATCGTCGAACCTATAGGAAGCCCGACTTCATGTTCGGGGATGCCGCGCCAGATCCTGATCGCCAGCTGTTGGCTGGGGAGGGGCAATGGATTTTCCAGTTGGATGGCGAGAAATTCTATCTTCCGTCTAACAAGTGGCATTTTCCTTTGTCTTCCTTCCAAGGCGTGACGTAGGCTCGGAAGATGTCGTAGGAAGTGAGTCGGAGTACCGACTCTGTCCAGGTAGGGAGATTGATGCTTCAGTCTCCTGGTTACGCAAGAGCGGGGCCTCCTCATCGCATAATGGGTATACATCCTGGGAATGTACCGCAAGAGATCCCAGTGGGAGAAAATCCTGCAGTGGCACCGACCTTTGGCAATCAATTCTTTAAAGTTAATGGGAACTATCCGGCCACTGATTTCAGAACTCCAGGCTGGATTCACCCTCCGAAGGCATGGTGGAGGGATTTAACTGTATACATCCTCGCTCATTTCGAGGAGGATCTGGAGAGGCTGAACCTTCATGAGGCCGTCAGGGCGACTTGCTACGGCATTGAGATGAACGTGGCGTGCTTCTACGCTATCTTCGAATTGTACTGCTCGGCTACAGGGACTTTCTTCACCCCTATTGGCGAACTGGGTATGGCTCTGCATGAGATGTGGGAAGTCTCTGCTCTGCCTTTGAGATCTATCCCATATGAAGAATACTTCCCGTGTGAGGCGGAATTGACACTTCTAGAGAAGCAGGAGCCTGCCTTGTTTGAGACCTACCGGGAATTAATGTGCCATTTGTACATTTGCTCCAGTATGCATGGAAGCAATAAGGGAACTTCATGCAGCTTGAAGAGCTGGGGAGATTATTTGTTCCCCGATATGGAAAATACTCCTGAAGCGGCTCATTGTGGAGTTGCTGACGAGGACATCTTTAGCCGGATGCAAAAGCATTCTCAAGGGGATCTAGTTGTGGAAGAAGATGATGGTCCCTATGAAAAAGGCGATGTTCTTCGGAGTTTCCATCACCAGGCTCGTCGGCCGATGTCCCGGAAGACACTGCTGGCTGGCTTCTTGACAGTCTGGCTGAAGAGGTGCGTGGTGCCGTCTTCTTCGGGTGACGTCATTCATCCGAATGTCCTGCTGCCTGCTGTTCGTCTAGTCCATGGTCATTCTCGGGGACTTCTTCCGGCCATGGTATGCTGTATCCAGAGAGGCCTTCGCGCATTGACGGAAGGTTTCTGTAGACCGCCAGTGACGAAGCGTGGAAGGGGGTCCACTTCACCCCGCGACAGACCTAACCCCAGAGTAGGTCTGCCATATACATATTTGATGGCGTGGTTCGCCCTGCACTGTCCCTCTTTGATTGAAGCTGGAGAGGACCCTCCCGAAGGTGTTCGAATGGCGCTTCTCCGCCGATTCGAAGGATGTTCATGGCAAAAGACTTACGTGGCTGAGGCCCGTAAATTGGTGCGTCGCTATGATGTCTATAGTCTTTTCCGCTGCCTCCCCCATATTCGGGATGCAGGCTATGATGAGGGGTTCAAAGACGCGGGGGAAGGGCAGTCATCCCTGAGCGGGGAATTTTTGAGTGGCTAGTCAGCATCTGGCCCTCACATTTGTTATACCGGAGCGGGGATAGCTGATACTTGGAGCCTTATGTTCTAAGTTGGTTTGCTCGACAGTTTGGATATGACCAACTGTATTTGGGCAACCCAAGTCTCAATCTGGTTTTCATGGGGAGCCTTATTGATGGAGCCCGTGCTTGGCGATTTTTCATTGCGGGCTGTACCGAGGCGCGGCTGCATATGCCGTTGAAGACTCCTAACCTTCTAATGACCCTGAGCTTCTGCCAGTGGTATGCGACTTCCAACTCCACACCCCTTGGATTCAATGCTAACAGTTCTGGTGTGAAGTTAATTTCTCAGCGACTAAAGCGGAAGGTCTCTAAGAGAAGGGAAGGTAAGAGGGTTTGCGTCCCGGGCATAGAAGAATTTGTTGTTGTTGATGACAGCGAAGCCTCGGATGCGGAAAGTCCTCGCTTCGAAGAGGAGGCAGGTGCCGAGACTCTTGCAGCTGGTTCTGGCGTGATGGGGACAGCTCCCCCAAGACATGTAGAAGAAGCAGAGGAGGAGGATCCCGACGTTCCTTTTAAGCGCAAACGGACAAGTGGGTCTCGTAGGAAGCAGTTGGTGAAAAAGCCCCGTCGCCAAGCTCCTACGGTCGTTGTAGAGGGCGAACCATCTGTGGCGGTTCCTCCTCTTGCTCCAATAGTAGTTGAACCGTCAGTTGCTGATCCGGCGACTGGCGAAGTTGCTCCAGATCTGGGTAAGATCAGCTCCGTCCTTGTAATATACCTTATATGTGTTTTAGGTAGCTCATCATTCATTTGTGGTACAGGAACTGAGGCAGCGACAAGCCCGAGAGCTGAGGCCGTTGGAGAACAAGGGGAACATTATGATCCCCTGTTCACTTATAAAGAGGGTGATGAAGCTGGGTATCTCGCGGTCTCAGAAGGGTCTGGAGGTGATGCAGCTGAAGTTGGTCCTTCGGGTATCGGGACTTCGAGGAGAAATTCTGATACTTCTAGCTCCCTTGGGTGGACAACGGAGGGTTCGGCGAGCGAAAGCGGGCCGGCCATTCGTATTGACTCCGCTAAGGATTTTCCAATGGAGCCTTAGAGACTGGTGTGGCCGCCAAGACGATTGAGGCGACATCATCTTTTGGTATTGCTTTGGCTTTTTGACTTTTACCATTTGTTGTGTCCTGCCTAAACACAACTTTGTTGCAGGTGTTCCGCCTCTGGGTGCGTCAACTTCAAGGGAGCCAACCGATCTTCCTGAGGGGTCCAGGGGTGACATGAGCACTTCGACCGCGGCGGATGCTGCTGTGTTGGATGCTTTGTATGGTGACTTGCCCCTTTATCGGCCTGAGCCAGCTGAGGAACAGAGGTTGAAGGGACGGTAGTCACGGAGGCAACTTCACTCCCAACTATATCGACGAGTGGGGTGCCATCAGTTTTGCCAGGTGCGGAGCTGAGGGTGATTACAAGTCCTACTTCCCCAACGCTGGTGGTTGGGCCTGCTGTCTAGGAAATGGTCACTATTCCTACCTCGGTTGTGGCTAGTGTACTGGTTTCAATGAGGACTCCGTCAAGATCACCGATGACCTGCCATGCTGCTGCAGCTAGTGTTCCCACTGTTCCTTCCATGGTAATGTCAGCAAGGCCGGTGGAATCTTCTAAGGCTGCCCGTCTGCCAGGAGTCGCTGAGGCTGAAAATTAATTTGTAACTGAAATAGTCGACAGCTTTTATAAAGGTCTGAAGCGATCCATTGATCTGGTCTTGAAAGGCTCAACTATGCCATTTTCTACTTTAAAGGTGGTCCTATCCCGAAGTATTGAGAATATCTGGGACTTTGGAGGGGATAAGCAGGCCGCTGCATTAGAGCTTCTGGTAGACCAATTTGAGAGGGACGTAGAAGAATGGCGCCGTCTCAGCCGTTCGAACTTGGAGTCTTCAGTTGATGAGCAGCTTGCGCACCGTATCGCTCAAATGCATGAAGCCCATCTCGCCGCTCAGGAAGCCGCTAAGGCTATTTCTTCGGACTTGAAATCCTTGGAGACAAGGAGGATAGAGCTCGGGGACGCTATCAATGCTTCTAGCAGTGCTCTTCTTGACGCTGAAGATAAATTGAAAAGGCTAAGGAGATGATCAGGAAGGAAAATCTTCTCTTATCTAAGGCTGAACCGGTGCGTCTTGAAGAGACTGTGCGGCTTGAGCAACTCAAGGCTCAGAGTGATGAGCTTTCGCGGTGGGAGTTAGCTCAGAGGACAACTTGGTTGAAGTTGAAGCTCGCTTAGCCCAGACGGCGAGCTTTAATGAAGCTGAGCTAAGGTCGCAGGCTCTTGTGAGGGCTGCCGATGATAGGGAGGCAAGGCTGGCCTTTCTTGAGGGACGGATCAAATCTTATGACGCACCCCTATAGTTTGTAATATATGTGCCCCCATGTATCCCTTCCTTTTTGGAATCAATAAAAGTAATTTTGTTTTGACTCCCTGTCGAATCTCCGACTTGTTTTATCTGCTGAGTTGTCGTTTCCAAGTTGTATTGCAGCCACTTGAGAACATAGTCCTTACTAGATTGAATAATGAGACTTGGCTATCTGTCGATTCAGAGGTCGCAATGACATAACCGATTGAGAAGCCACTAGGCTCAAAGTAGTCCTTGTCGGACTAAAATGTGAGACTTGGCTATCGGCCGGTTCAGAGGTCGCAATGACGTAACCGATTGAGAGGCCACCAAGCTCAAAATAGTCCTTGTCGGACTGAAAGGTGATACTTGTCTTTTGTAAATGTCAACAAGTACAGGGTTGAGAGTTGTCTTTTGTAAATGTCAACAAGCTCGAAATTGAGACTTGGCTGTCTGCTGGTTCAGAGGTCGCAATGGCATAACTGATTGAGACGCTACCAAGCTCAAGGTTGGTGATACTTATCTTTTGTAAATGTCAATAAGTATCGAGACCTGTCTTTTGTAAATGTCAACAGGCTCAAGGTTGAGACTTGTCTTTTGTAAATGTCAACAAGCTCGAAATTGAGACTTGGCTGTCTGCTGGTTCAGAGGTCGCAATGACATAATTGATTGAGACGCCACCAAGCTCAAGGTTGGTGATACTTATCTTTTATAAATGTCAATAAGTATTGAGACCTGTCTTTTGTAAATGTCGACAGGCTCAAGGTTGAGACTTATCTTTTTTAAATGTCAACAAGCTCGAAATTGAGACTTGGCTGTCTACCAGTTCAGAGGTCGCAATGACATAACCGATTGAGACGCCACCAAGCTCAAAGTTGGTGATACTTATCTTTTATAAATGTCAATAAGTATCGAGACCTGTCTTTTGTAAATGTCAACAGGCTCAGGGTTGAGACTTGTCTTTTGTAAATGTCAACAAGCTCAAATTGAGACTTGGCTGTCGCTAGTTCAGAGGTCGCAATGACATAACCGATTGAGACGCCACCAAGCTCAAGGTAGTTCTGGAACTTGGGAAAAGGTCTCGTTTTCACGGGGAGAAACGAGGAAATCACTGTCATAAGTTTAGTGTTAACGTAACAGCGAAATAGAGAGATTTGTATATGTGGCCTTACCATTCTATTGGTGAGAATTGGTAAGTGATTTTGGAGGTCTCGTTTTCACGGGGAGAAACAAGGGAATCACTGTCATAGGTTTAATGTTAACGTAACAGCAAAATGCATATGTGGTCTTACCATTCTATGGATGAGAATTGGTAAGTGATTTTGGAGAGGGAATCAAATGGAAGCAGGTCCCTTGGGATTTTCAGCTGTCAACGGGTTTGATATGACTTTACCAACTACCATTTGAGTCGGGCTAGCCATGCTATTCTCCTCAGCATGATGAGTTGTCGAGGACTTATGTTGGGCTTAAAGGCTAACATTTCCTCTATCCTTAATCGTTAAGGATGTTGGATCATTTGGTTAGCGTATGTGTAACCTTGATTCTCCTTTGAGACAACCAGTGTATGACCTGGTTCCTACTGGCTTTCGGTTGTATGATCTCGCTTGGAGGAAGAGAAAGGCTCTCTTTGCATGTACCTTGGATATGAAGGTCTTGATCAGAGGTAAGGATCCTTAATCAAGGATAATACTTCTTTAAGAACTTGCCATTGATCGGCATCATGAGTAAGTCGCCGTCTGAAGTCATAAGACGGTATGCTCCGTTTGAATAGACTGTTTCTATTACAAATGGTCCTTCTCATTTAGGCTGAAATTTGCCTTTGGTCTTGTGCGTCATAATCATCGATCGTCTGACGGCTAAAACCAAGTCTCCTTTCTGGAAGACTCTTTATTTGACCTTCTTATTGAAGGCTTTTGAGATTCGAGCTTGATACAACTCGATATGCTGTTGAGCTTGTAGCCGTTTCTCATCTAGGGCTTCGAGCTCTTGAAGACGTAATCGATCATTGTCTTCTGATGTGATCTTAGTCATTAGAGCGACTCGCAATGACGACATCTGGATTTCTAACGGGATGACTGCTTCACACCCGTACACCAGGAAAAAAGGCGTATTGCCTATCTGTGTCTGAACCGTGGTTCGGTATGCCCAAAGACATTCACCAAGCTTTTCGTCCCAGTCTCGCTTATTCGAGGAGACGAACTTCTTGAGTAACTTGATGATTGTTTTGTTGAATGCTTCAGCCAAGCCATTAGCGGCGGGATTATAGGCAGTTGAAGCCACATTCTGAATTCAGTATTTATCGCAGAACCGATAGAATACCTGGCTTATGAATTGGGGACCGTTATCATGGATGATCCGCCTAGGGACACCAAATCGATAGATGACATGGTGTTTGATGAAATTAACCACATTAGAGATTTTGACTTCAACCAGTGGTATAGCTTCTGCCCACTTTGAAAAGTAATCGGTTATTGCCAAGATAAACCGGTGACCTCTTGTCGAGGAGGGGCTGATTGGCCCTACGACATCGATTCCCCATGCTTCAAATGGCCATGAAGCAACAGTTGGGTGGAGCAATTCTGAGGGCTGGTGTATGAAGTCCGCATGAATCTGGCACGCTTTACACCTTCGTGCATATTAGATGGCTTCGGCTATCATTGTTGGCCAATAATATCCAAGCCTCTGCAACCTATCATTAAGTTTTGGACCTGGCTGATGAGCTCCGTAAATTCTGTCGTGTGCTTCTTTAAGCACTTCCTGTGCCTCTGAATTGGAAAGGCATCAGAGGAGGATACCGTCATATGAACGACGGTAAAGTGTCTTCTGAGTTAGATCATAGTAAAACGGAGAGACCTTCGTCTGATGGATGCCGCTTCTTTAGAATCGTCTGGCAGCAGACCATGTAGAGCATAGTCGATGAGAGGAAATCGCCAATCTCTCGACTCAAGATCCGTGGAGACATTATAGACTTCTCGAGTTCTTAACATATGCTTAGAGTATACAAGGTGTCGAGTTGCCACTGTGAGGTGATACTCGATGTCGACTAGCAGGGCTAATGTTGTTGCTAATGCAGCAAGAGCGTCTGCCCTGGTATTCTGAGATCGAGACAAGTGCCCGATGTAGAAACCTTCAAATAGGCTAGCCAATTCGATGGCTGTGTGGTAATAAGGCACCAAATCCTCATGGCAAACTTCATATTCACCTTTAACCTGATTGATAATCAGTTTTGAATCGCCATAAGCTTCGAGGTAGCGTACCCCCATTCCATGGGCGAGCTGAAGACCAATGAGCAGAGCATTATATTCTGCTACATTGTTGGAGATTGATTCTGTCAGAGAAAATGCTCTAGGGAGGACATGATTCTGTGGGGAGATGAACACAACCCCCACTCCGGCAATAATCTTGCCTTTAGGGCCTATTCGTAATGCCCCATCGAAGAACATCTGTCACACTTCCTCTTCTGAGGTTGCGTTAGACTCGAAGACTTCATCTGGAATATCTTCGTGAAGTTTTGAGTGTTCCGAAACTGGATGAGCGGCCAAGAACTCTGCAAGGGCCTGGCCTTTAACCGCCTTCTGTGGGGTAAAGATCATGTCGTATTGAGACAAAAGAAGCGCCCATTTAGCTAATCTTGAGTTCAATGATCCTGGTTTCATCATGAGAAGGCGCAAAGGATTCACTCTGGAGATGACATGTATGGTTTGGCCAACCAAATAATGTCGTGTCTTCTGAATGGCAAAGACAAGAGCTAAACACTCTTTCTCGATAGGATTATAACGAGATTCCGCTCCTATCAGAGTCGCTGAGAGAGATTGCCATCATCCGGTAGGATGGAGATGACATTGCAAGATTTGCCCTTCGACTTGGACTTCTTTGAATCCCACTGTACGTCTTGGACAAGGTCTGGGTGTATCCACATGACTTCCCCTGTCTCCAATGTTAAGGGAACAAGACCCTTATTATCTTGAGTTTTAGCTGGAGGATGCTTGACTTCCAACCGTGGTACAGGTACTGGATAAGTCCCGTCAGGAACTGTAACCTTTGGGGTTTTGCCGAACTTGAGGGTCACCATATTGGCAGTGACTTTCTTTTGCTCTGACTTTAGTGTCAGGACTTCAGCGTCGATCAAGGCCTGGATTCTGTCCTTGAGGACATAGCACTTGTCGGTAGGATGGTGAATCATCCTGTGATAGAGACAGTATTTGGGGTCGTTTGTGTGTCCTATCTCATTGGGACGCCGAGCATCTAGCAGCTTCATTTTATTCCCTTTGTGGAGTAAATGGAATATTGTGACCACCTGATCGTCTCTGAAGGAATACTGTTTTGGAGGGAACTTAGACTCCTGATTATTGGAGCCGCTCTTCTTGGCTTTTGACTGCACGTCCCCGGACAATTCTACGGACATAGTCTCTTTCCCTTTGGCTTGAGAAGACTGCGCCATGTCACTACGTCCTTTATTATTCATACCCCATTTGCCTTTGGGGGCGGATGGTTCGAACTTTTTAGTCGACTTTTCGGCTATCTCAGCTTGTTCGACCAATTCTTTCTAGGTGTGGGCTTTGACAGCCCCCATGCGAATCTCTACTTGGTCTAAGAAGTTGTGCCTGCATGTCTGTAAGAGCATGGGTAATGGCATCCTGCTGGGCACATCAAAGACAGATTTCTGAACCGCTCAATATAGTCACGGACAGATTCGCCCTTCTTCTGCACGGTGGAGAGGAGCTTGTCCATGGTCACCTCAGTATCGTCCTCATAGAAACGGGAGAGGAATCGGGTTTCCAGGTCGATCCAAGAATTGACAGAGCCTGGAGGAAGACTTCGGAACCAGTCAAATGCCACCCCCTTTAAAGTGCCATTGAACAGCCTAGCCATGATGGTGTCGTTGCCTAAAACATTACCAGTCTGAGACCGGAAATAGTAGATGTGCTGATTTGGTGAACTTTTACCATCATAGGTATGCAATGTTGGCGGTTTGAACTTTGGTGGGTATGGTACTGAATCCCACTCTAGCGGGTAAGGACGGACTGTCCCCACTTTCTTTAATTCATCCCTCTGAGCTAGGGATGCGATTTGAGCTTGAAGGCCCTAAGGACTTCAACGTCTAAGGAAGACCCCTCCTTGGACTTCTCCGTTTTCGGTTGGTCATTGCTAAGATGTTCTTCCTTGTCATGGTTGCTCCCGGCATCATTGTTATTCCGGTTATTAAGGAGCTGAGCGAGCATCTGTTGGATGTTGTCCAGAGCTTCTTGCTGAGTTTGGAAGTTTGCTCCTGAGCTTCCAAACGTCGACGAAGGTCGTCATTACCATTATTAGCCATGTTTACTGATGCTCTGTCTGTTCGCACCGAGCTAACTATCGCCGAAGAGGCATACCTACTGTTTTCATCTTCTTCATCAGACCACTGGACTGATCCTCTCTTTGGTTACGGCAAGGCCACTGCCACTGAGGAGGATGGCTGTTCATAAGTGTAGGGTATCGCAACCCTAGATCTGGTGTTTGAGAAAATACCTTCTTCATGCACCAAGACTTCGCCTAAGCCTGGGCTGTAATCTGGATCTGGGGAGCTATAGGGGGCGTCGTCAGATGCTTGTCTTCCCCTGCGTAGCTCTCGTCCCCTTCTGTCATGTTGACGGATGCAGAGGGTGGATCTCGCAAGATGCTCCTTTTATGATGTTTCACCGGGGCCTGTACCGATAGTCGATCAAAAACTGATCGTCGGCCTAGAGGAGTGGTGGGGATTGGTCCCAGCCGCGGCAATGGACTAAGTGGACGGTTACCAGCTGACATCCCACCTGTTGACAACAGGTAGTAGTTCGAAAAGATTCCGACTTCCGTTTGTTTGTCAAGAATTCTCGCAAGTCAGACCCAATTGGGCCTAAACAATCCAGCGCAGAGGCTCTTTTGGATCGCGCATAGGACGATGTCCTGCTCCTTTTACCCCCGCAAAGGGGATCAGCACTGAGTAGTGCTTAAGTTTTAGCTTCGCCACAAAGCGCGAGCTTAGCACTTGACGAACTGGAGAGCGGAGCACGCTGTGGTGCTTTGCCCGCTATGGTGCTGCGAAGGCGATTAGCCTTGGATAGTACTTTGGCTCTAGCTTTGTGGCCATGAACCCTGCGGGTACGCCGTGGTACAGTAGCTTCGCTCATGAGAATGAGGCCGGCGCAAGGCGTTGCTGCTCTTGAATTGGGCGACGGTATGATTGTCGTCGTGACTTCGCGGCTGGCAGTATTGTGGAGCAGACAGACATCTTGCCTTTTTCTTCGCGAGAGAGACGCGGTTTTGGCGTAACTACGCCTGAGGATTTGCCCAGAGACTTCTGTTTAGGCCTCCATATCCTCTTTGGCAGAGGATATTTAGGTTCGCAAGGAACCTGATTGGCCACACGCGAGGCTGAAAGGTGTTGGCAGGATTCTGCTTCTGGTTCCTGTTCTGAAATCTTAGCCGTGAAGACCTTCCTATGCTTCCGTGCTCGAAGCATTAGACCACCCCCGGAGAGGACTTCTTGAAATCTTCCCTGGTCGAATTGCACGACCAGGTTCTCTAAAGTGCTGGACTTGGACTGCGGGCGTGCTTCTTTGTTGCGCCAGAGAACCGCAGTAGGTTCGCAGAGAACATTTTCTGTCTCCGCAGAGACTTTCCTTGAAGATTTAGCCAGAGAGGCTCTGGCTGCACCGGCTTTTCTGAATTCAGAGTTAGACCCGAAGGTCTGTTCGTCGCATTGCGACACTTGATTCTTAGCAGTGGAGAATTTAATCCCCAGCGGAGTCGCCATCTTGTTTTCCATTGATTTGCAAAGGGGAAAACTTACATAAAAAGAGTTGAGGAGCTAAATTACAAGTATTCTTAAAAAGATTACAAGTAGATCTCCTCAGAGATTCTGGAGAAGTGTGCCGATAGGAGTCTGGTCAGCGCGCGACCACTTTGTCCCTTTGACGATGCGAGCGATGAGATTCCCTTCTCGCCTGGTTCGGGAAATCAGAGAACAGAAGGTTGGTAGAACCATCTTGCTACTTCTCAAAATCGCCTTCAATTAGGAATTCCTTCTCGCCTGGTTCCGGAGATTCCTTGAGAAGAAGGTATTAGGATATCAGCACCCTGATTAGAGAAGTGATTCTCTAAAAGTTTCTGAATTCAAGAGAATAGATCTCTGTTTGTGCACGGTGCGTCCTCTCGAGAAGTCTGCCGTCTCTCTGGAGCCTGTTCGTGGTCTCTACTTCTGGAGGTCCCTCTCCTTGTGCCCCTGGTGGGCTATTTATAGGGAGAGCAGGGGTATAATTGTCCCTTGAAAATATGGAAACAGATTGACTCAAATCTGTTTAAATCTGGAAAGTAGCATTGCAGCGAGGCTAGGATCAGCTTCTGTGAAGCTAGAAATGGTAGGTCGGTTGATCCTCTTGATCTGTTTTGATCCTTTCCATATCGTTGGAGGATTTCCCCTGATCTTCTTACTCGTTTTAGAAGAGTCAAGAGATTGTGGCAATCAACTGCCAAATTTGATCTCAGATTTAATCTTGATTGGATTTGATCTTGATCCTGATTAGATCTGACCTCATCTGGAGATTTGATTGGTCAAAAGTTGACCATAGCAGACCAGCAGCGGCGCTGCCCGCTTTAAACTCACAGCGGAGCTGGAGGCAGTATCTGGCGAAGTCAGAAGAAAGCTCTTCGGCGGAGCTAGATGTCGTCTGTGGCGAAGTTACCGCATACCCTTTCTGCGCAGTTGCGTGTGGCTTCAGGCGGAGCTAACTCTCTCTGCGGAGTTGCGCTTCAGCAGTTCAGGCGAACCTATAAGTTAGCTTCCTGGCGGAGCTTTGAATGGCTTCAAGGCGAAGTTGGATGATCTTAGCTTCTTAGGCGAGGCTATCCCTTTGGGCTCATGTGATGCTAAGTGCTAGCATCTTAGACCTGCTGAGGTCTGTTTAGAGGCAATCCGGGCTTACTGTCTGCTTGATGGATCAGTGGAGTCCAAGTTGCTTCCTTGTCCCTCGGAGATGGGTGAAAACTGGTCATCAGCTTGTCTGTCACTCGTCTTTTGTAAATGTCAACAAGTTTAGACATTGTTCAGGCCAGTAAGAATCTTGTTTTTTTTAAGTATCAATAATAAGAAAGGAAGAGGCAGTGGAAATAAGGTCGGTGGCTTGGGGAAGAAGGACAAGAAGGGGATTGGAGGAGAAGAAGAAAAGAAAGAAAGTTAAGAAAAGAATTTAATATCATTTAATTAATATTATTTTAGTAGGTCAAAATTAGACTAGTTCCGAACGGTTCTCAAAAAATTCTGTAAAATAGAATTTATTACCTGAAGAAATAATATGAAATCAGATTCAAGAATTTTAGTTTGGTTTGCAAGTTAAAAATCCTATAATGTATCAGCGATACCTATCTACACCGGTTTAATCAAATTTTTGACTAATTCAGAAAAGCTTCAAAAATATGATAAGGTTAAAAGAATAATTTGGAATAGATTTTAAAAATTCAACTCTATTTATAAATTAAAAATTATGGAGTCAATTATCGGTATCGATCGATACCGACATCATAGATTTTCTAAAATAATCCAAAAAATTTCAAAAAATTCTAAAAAATTTAAAATATTAGTAAATAATATTTGGACCTGAAACTGAGTCAGTTTGACTATCAAGAAGATCAAATCAAATTTGTACGTTGTATCGAGTATTGATATTATGACACGTGCATCTTAGGTCGGGGGTACAGGGGCTGAGCCCGGTCGACCGCTCGGATATGCATATGCCTTAGGGCTGTGCATGTCGGTCGATTGACTGGTCGACTGCAGAGAGACTCAGTTCTCTATTTATTTTGGTTACTGATCGATAGACCGCCAGAGAGCTTTGCTCTCTGGATGTTGGGTACAGTCGACTGGCAACCCCAACGGTCATATTTTTGACCATTGGTGATCGACCGTTCGATTGACCGACAGGCTGATTTAGCCTTTGTTTAGACCCCAATGACTAGTTTTTATTGGCCTATAAATAGGGGTTTTTGGCCTGATTTTCTATAAGATTTTTTAAAGTTTTTTTCCCCAACTTCAACAAAGTTTTCTCAGCAAGTTTTAGAGCTTCAAATCCATACAAAAAAAGTTTTCAAGAGTGCTTCTCTTGAGTTTTTCAAAAGAATTTTTTTGAGCTTTTCACTTTCAAATCTATCTAGTTTTTTCACACAAACTTGAGCCTTTCATTGCTAAATCTAACCTCTAGGATCCTTGTTGTGAGAAGAGCTTTGTTTGTGATCAAGAAGTTGATCACCAAGTGTTCTATCTTGCATTTGAGGAGTTGGCGGTTGCGGCCTTGACGAGCTTGCGAGTTCGTTATTATTCTTGTGAGAACAAGTGAGGGACCTGCGGGTCTAAGCTTGAGGGAACTTGTAGGTATTGCGATACCAGGTGATCTTGCGGGATCGAGTTTAGTGAAAATACTTCATTGCGATGAAGGTGGAGACATAGAGCAAGTGGCTCAAATTGCGAAATAATTTTTCCGTGTTTGTGATTGCTTATTTCTCTCTTTTCTCACTTGTGTTTATATATATATATATTATATATATATATATATATATATATATATATATATAATATATATATATATATATATAATATATATATATATATATATATATATATCTTTACATGCTTGATATTAATTTTGCTTAATTGATATACATGCTTAGGATTGTTTAATTGATATCTTGCATGCTATTTCTTGTCTATCCTTACATACTTGATATATTTTTATGTGCTTACACTTATTTGAACCAAGAGAGCTATTGAAGCACCTCAATTCTTAATCAAGAGAAATTTTGAGGAGAAGTACTAGAGTCCTTCACCGAAAATTTGGCTTCAGTTTTTGGTTATCCATTGTGTTAAGTTTCAGTTAGTATAAAAACTTTTATTTTTATATTTGATTAGAACATCACCTATTCACCCCTCCTCTAGGTGATTATAAAAAGTATCAGAGCTTAATGCTCTTGAATTGGTCTAACAGTTAGAGTTAAAGATCCTTAGCTTGCTAATCATATTATTTATTTACACACACATGAATTTTCTTGCACTTTCCATGTTTTTATATTCTTAACTTCCAAAATTGAAAAGTTAAGATTTCTATTTATTTTAAAATCCTTGGTATACAAGTTATCTTGCTACTACTAAAGATTCATATATTGTTAATGTCAATTTCTTAAGACTAATACAAACGCCATTCATGCTTTAAAGATAATCCTAAATGATGATTATTTACCTAAAGTTTTTAACTGTGATTCAGCTTTAGTAGTATGAAACACTTTGATCAGTCTTGGTGAACAAATGCCAAATGACAAGGAGAGAGACTCAAATGAAGGAAGTGTTACTTTCGACATGTGCTATATGGTCCAAGGGGATGACCCCTTGAGGTAAATTCCAATTCCATGCTTAATAAAAATGACGAGTTGCCATAAGATGAGCTTGCATTATCTTATCAAAAACTTTTTAAAAAATATGATTTATTGAAGGATGAAAAAAAGGTTTGAGAAAAAAAAGAGCTCATTTTAAAAGAAAAAGATTTCTTTCAAAATAAATTTGAAGTTTTTCAAAGAAAATGAGTCTTCAAAAAATCAAGTTATTTTGATTTCTAAAGAAAAAGAGATTGTTTTAAAAGAAAATTATTTTAAGTTGAAGAAGAAAAGACTTCGTTTCTCTTTTGAAAGAAAAAGATTGTGTCTGTCATGCTAAAATTATTTCTCCTTCTATTAATAAAAATATGATTTCTGTCTTGAAAGATAGGATTGATTGTATAGGATCATCTTGAGCCAATGTGATTTAATCATAGTAAATTAAAATTCATATTTCACAAGAAACACGTTCCACATATGCATGCATATCCTCCACGACATACACAACATGTGCACCATGATCACACTCATTTGTATGCTAGAGTGTACACATGTACATATTACGGTCGCAAAAGCCATCTTATAAAATTATATTTTGATAGATTAAATGTTTCAAATTTTGCAAATAAGAATGTTTAGTTTCATAGCAATACTAACCCCAAGTACCCAAAAAGATTTGGGTACCAAAATTTGCACCAATCATTTTTGATGTAGGTGTGGGCACACAAAATGTGAGAAGCTTGATGCCTTGATGGCAGATGTAAATTAGGCTTGATGGACAAATCAATAGATGCATCACTAGTAAAGAGTTTAAGTGAGAGGACAACCTTATTTTGGAGAAATAGAGTTAATTTTATTGGTATCAGTAATTATTTAGTTTATCGATATCAGTAATTATTTCTATCCTCCACTTTAGTTTATATACTTTGTATGATTGTTTATAAGCATATATTATAATTTTTTGATATGTAGTTTTTTATTGAATGATTATATGTAAATCTTATTAAAACTGTATTATACATGTATAATTCTTAAGATACACATTATTCTTGTGCTATACATGTTTTATTTTAGTTGTGTACTCAATTTTATTTGATTGCACTTGTATGTTTAAGTTTTAATAATTCTTGCATGTTACATGATATATCATATTTATGAAAAAATATTTTCTTGATTTGTGTTTTCAAGCTTTTACAAATCAAGTTTTTGAAATATAACAAGATTTTAAAAAGAATTTTATATAAGTTTTGATGATTTTTTAGAACCTCATTGTTTTATCTTCATGAATGTATTATTCACATGACTATTGATCTTTATTTTTATTTACTCATGATTCTATATTCATGAGCACATATATGCTATATAGATCTTGAGTGACAATTTTTGTGTAAAAATATATTTCATGAGATATATGATTTGTTTAATATTTGAGGAGAACTAGTTTTCAAAATTATCTTATTTTGGTTCTTTCGATACTTCACATAGTAATATTTTCAAACTATTCTCAATTATTCTCAAATAAGTATTTTAAAAATACCACCTTAGTGGGATGATGATTGGGTGATCATGTCTTGTATGCTTAAATAATTATTTCTTTGACATGTATATGTAGGTGGTGATTTCAATGAGTTATACATATGATTCTTATGATATTTGATTTTTGTATACTCATTCATGTTTATTATATATGTATGTATTATATTTCAAGTGCTATTTTAATTGATATACATTTATATGATTGATTGTGCAATCTTTAACAATATCTATACATCTTTTATAGCACAAGTGGTTTCATACTAAGCTTAATTTTGTTGGCCCAAAGGACCATCACTTTAGTTTTGATGATGATTAACTCAGTAACTATTGTTCTAATGATCTTGTGTTTAATAAGTTTCAGATACTTGATTAAGATCTTAGTCAGTGTTTAGCTTAAACAAAAGATTCAAAATCAAGTTCTGAAACTAGCACGTGTCGATTCAAGAGCTCACACTACGCATCAAGTACTCAAGAAGAATCTAGAACTTTAGATCAAAGTTTGGACCAAGTCAAGATGAAGAAGAAGATTTTCAAGAGAAGATTTCCAAGACTTGGGTCGAGTTTATAAGTATTAAGATTTTATTTTTAGATAAAATATATAGGATAGATTAGTTTTGAATTGCTCAAGCTCATATATATACACACACACACACAAATTTATATGTGTTTTCATAAAATAGCTTTAGTTTTAGAAAATACCATTTTGATTTTGAGCTTCAAAGAAGATATCTTATATTTCATAAGTAGAGTTTATCAAAATAAGTTTACATGTTTTATATGTATATTGAATTTCATCTTTATTTATAGTTGGTTCAAATGTTTAGAAAAACTTAGTTTGATGCTTTGAATTCCTGTTTTTTAAGTTTTGTATTTATCAAAACTTGGTTAGAGCTTAATTGGTAAAAACATAAAAATTTCATTTTATATGTGTATTGGATCATATCCATACACACTATGCTTCAAATGAGTTTTAATATTTTATTTTTGTATTTGACAAAGTTTTAGAAAAATTGTTTTCAAATTGAAGATTGATTTTGAAAAATAAGGTTTCCGACTTAAAGCTAAAATTCTTTATCGCAAAAATAGTTCAATATGTAACACCTCTATTTTTGAAATACATGATTTAATAACGAATAATAGTATTTTTTATATTGCATGTATTTTGTGTTAATTATTATTATTGTTATGTATTATTATTATGGTTATTACTAATGGTAATTATTATTATTGATATTGTTAAATATCTTTATGTATTATTGTTATTATTCTTATTATTAACATTATTGATATTTATTTTGTGTATTATTCTTAGACAAGCTCACTTCTTGCCCCTATTTCCCTCTCTTTTATTCTTTTATTTTATTATTTTTTATCCTAAGCCTACTCCAAACCCAAGTACCTATTTCCATATGCTTTACCTTTTACTATTAGCCCATATCCATTTTATATCTTTCTTTTATTTTTCCTTAACCCAAGCTATAAGCCCATTTCCGTTCTTTCTATTTTTTTTATTTGAGCTAAAACCAAACCAAAACCTATTACCCAATATCTAATTTAATCTTAGCTCAAATCCAAATCCTTAAAAAAATTCATATCTAATCCTAACTTACCCAAATTCAAATCCTATTTTTAAAATCATAATCTCAACTAATTCTATTTCAAAATAAAATCCTAACTAATCTTCGATCTATTTTAATCCTTATCTTATCAACTAAATCCTAAATTCTAATTATGTAATCCTATATTTTAACTACATAATCACTAACCTTATATCTCTTTCCCTATATTTAATCCTATCTAATCTTATCCATCAAATATAAATCTTAACCAATCCAATCCTCGTAATCCTAACTACTAAATCTTATAGTTATCTTAATTAAATAAAAAATCCTAACTAACCTAATATCTTATTATCTCATAATCCTAACCATCTAATTTTAAATTATCCTAATCCTAACTATATAATCATAACCAATTAACATCTCCTATATAAACATCTAATCCTAAACCAAAATCTAACCTAATCTTCTTCTTTCTTTGCTGGCAGCCCAACCCACCATACGGCCTCCTGTTTCTTCTCTAGCAAGACCCCGATGGCAGCTTGTGACACCCTGAATCCTCGCGGCCTCCACCTCCTCTGTCGTCGAACTCTCCATGGCCGGCCATGAGTTTCTCCCCCTCCGCGGCTTCTGCCACCTCCAGCGAGCTCCGCCGCGGCCTTCTCCCGGCCATGTCTCTTCCTGCACCGTGAGTTTGCCTTCTTTTTCTCTCTATTTCTATGTTATTATATATATTTGTGTGTGTGTTATTTGTGATTGGGAGTACATAAATTATTATGTGATGGTATATTTGTGGATATGTGTTATGTGTGCATGAAGGTGTGCATGTTTGTTGTATATGTTTATGTATGAGTATGTATGTATGTATAATTGTATGCATGATTATAAGTTTGTGAGTATTGTGTATACCTGAGTGTATGCATGATTATATGTATGTATCGTATATACGTGTATAGGGGTGTGTACATGTGAATTTATGTGTATGTGTGGCTATATGTTGGTTATATGTTACAGCAAGGTAGACCTGTTCATGCACTCTGAACCCGGTAACAGAAGACCCATACCCGATCTTGATTTATTTTCATCATGGACCCGATATGCTGGCGATTCAAAAACTGACCCATGAGATAATCCGGAGATCGTACAAGTTTGTTTAGTGGAGATTGGATGATGATTTGGTTTCAAAACTGCGTCATTTCATGTGAGTGTTTGTTTATTGGTCTATTTCAATTTCAGCAGCTTATCTTATTGGTTCATGAAAACGTATATATTATTCTGCATTATACTGTTCATGACAATGATCACTTAGATAATATCTGTACCAGAGTAGTAGTGTTGGTACTGGGATGTATTTGATATATTAACTACTGGATTTTTGGAGTTAGTTGTTCAGTAGTTGATACTTAAACCTACTTATAGATTTGATTGGGATAAAGCTTGACTTAATATTTTGAGAGCAGATCAGATTAGCAAGAATAGTGGACTCTACTGATTAGTAATATTCATTTAAAATGAATTATTGTCACTATGACAGAGTAGATTAGTATGGTGGTGATAGATCCAATATATCCCGGATGTTAGATGTATTTGGATTCGATGTTTGTCACTGAGGTTAATATTTAAAATTATTATTGTTTAGTTTGTTACAGGTCTAGATGTGAAGGATTTAGACCGGGATCTTATCGATCTGGAGAATGCAGCTGATGATTATACTTAAGTAAATGGATTTGTGGGAACCATTATCGAACTTGATCTTTATTCATTTGATGATAACTTAGATGAGAATTTAACTGGATATTGAGAATTTATTTAAAAATGATGTAGCCTTATAAAGGATAAGATATTGGACTTAGACTTATCAGTAGACTAGATTGGAGTGGGGTTGACCTTGAATTGAGAAATATGTGTTTAACTGGATTGGTCAGAACTAGTGGACTATATACATGTATACAGTGGGATTATTATCTCGGTATAGGCATCTTGTGATTGACCTTAACGAAAGTGAGAGTATGATGATCTTGATCGATGATCTTACTATTATTCGATGATGAGGATTTGATTAGATATATTAACCGTTTATATGAGACTCTGATATATTGGTGACTATAAGATAGATATACTGATAATATAAAGGACTAGAGTAGATTGACATAAACGAGATATCTGATTATTGATTCATTGAGACAGTGGTTTACTGTATCATATACTTTGTCATGGAGTGATACTTGATGTTCGTGATGATTGTATCAAGACTATAAGTGATGGATCAATTACTATTGTATCTTAGTACAGATGGATGAGATATTGATCAGTTCTAAATTAGACTATCTATTGAGTAGTATCTGGGCTTGTTATTGTATTCATGTTATTAAAAGCTATTGGAAAAATATTGTTGGACTGTAACACATGCATTTTTCTATTGTTCTACCATTTTTACACTAATATTATCCACATTGTTATTGATATTGTTATTGTCATTGTATCGTCTTAGTAATCGAAATAACATGGATATTGATTGTTCTAAATAATACTATAATAGACAATTACACTGGGATTGAGAAAATTGATGAAGGAGTCAGTGTTTGTATTTTGGGTGGACCTAGGATACAGGTTACACAGCCGAGATACGGTTCCACTATAGGGTTCCGAGGGATGACTGACATCCCATTTGTTTATTGTTCCATAGTGTTACTATGAGTATTGTTTCACAGTGACACTGTGAGTACTGTTACTGGCTCCCAGGCGGTAGAGTCTTATTCAGCGTCAGGCATCTCGGTCGTGGTCCCGGGAATGTACGGGGCCCACCTAAAGCATGGACAATATCTCCAACCAATCAATTTCCATAACTTAGGCCCTGATTGACACGTGTGATAGGCGTAGTATGGGATGTGTCTACTGCATGTGGCAATTGGTGTTCACTGACATAATAAATAATAATGAACTGTTCATAATGTATTGTAAAAGACTATAATCATCTGACTGTACATATATATAACCATGAAAGACACCTGACTGAATACATGACCTGATTTGAACATCTGATTTTGTACTGACTGACTTTATTATTTTATGTTCATGATATTGAGTATTTAGTTATCTTTTATTTTCAGTTTATCATGTTATTTTTATACACACTATTTATATGCACGAGCACTTTCTTTTTCTTATACACTCATTAGGCCGCTTCTGATGACCCTGAATTTGCACGTCCAGATATTGGATATACTTTATTTCAATGATTAGGTATTCGAGGAGCTCGTGCATGTTGCGAGGAGTCTGGAGTTTCTCCCTATTTGATTCTGTTATTCTTGCCTCCTGTTTATTCCTATTATGTATTTTTCTTGATTCTTGTATATAAGATTCAGTCTTTATTCTAGTTTTTTATTTATATGGTATCATGCATGGATGTTTATATGTGATATTGCAGTGATGTTGATTTAACATAGTGATATATAGCTTGTTCAGGTTACTTTAGACTTAGCATATATGCATAGGGTATTTTTCTCGTATATATATGTCGCCGACTATCGTCGCGACTCCGTTCCTACATGTTTTGGAAAGCGGGACATGACAGGATTTTCTTCGTATCAGAGCCAGGTTTGAGGACCTATTTCTTACCGATGACCTAAGACAAGTTATATTAACGCTACAGTAAACATATGATATACGCACTATGATAGTCAGTCCACTTGTGAATTGCTCGTCCTGCTTGTCAGAATCGATCTCTTGAATCTTTTGGTGTCCCTGATTCCAACTTTTCTTCTGGAGTAATCTTGGATTCCATCTTGAATCTTCTTGCCGATTCTGTTTCTATGATTTTGTCTTCTGAGTTTGATCACTCCATATTGAAACTGGTAGCAAAAATCAGAGTGCCCAGTGGAAGCGTGATGGACCCATGATATTGTGAGAAGCGATGTAGAAACATTATCTTTTCCTTAACTTGATTTTTATCATTCCTTGTTTTATTGAAATTTCGAGGACGAGTTTTTTTTTTAAGGTGGGTAGAATGTAATACCTCTATTTTTGAAATACATGATTTAATAACAAATAATAGTATTTTTTTCCTGCATGTATTTTGTGTTAATTATTATTGTTGTTACGTATTATGATTATGGTTATTACTATTTGTAATTATTATTATTGTTATTGTTAAATATCTTTGTGTATTATTGTTATTATTCATATTATTATATGATTGATATTTATTTTGTGTATTATCTTAGACAAGCTCACTTCTTGCCCCTTATTTCTCTCTTTCTTTTTCTTCATTTTCTTATTCTTTATTCTAATCCCAATGTAAACCAAGTGCCTATTTTCATATGCTTTACCTTTTACCATTAGCCCATATCTGTTTCATACTTTTTTTTATTTTTTCTTGACCCAAGCATGAACCCATTTTCATTCCTTCTATTTTTTCTTACATTTGAGCCAAAATCAAGCCAAAACCTATTATCCATATCTAATTTTAATCTTACCTAAATCCAAATCCTAACAAAAATTATATCTAATCCTAACTTACCCGAATCCAAATCCTGTTTTCAAAATCAAAATCTCAACTAATTCTATTTAAAATAAAATTCTAACTAATCTTAAATCTATTTTAATCCTTATCCTATCAACTAAATCCTAAATCCTAACTATGTAATTCTATATCTTAACTACCTAATCACTAACCCTATATCTCTCTCCCTATATTAATCCTATCTAATCTTATCCCTCAAAAACAAATCTTAATCAATCCAATCTTCATAATCCTAACTACTAAATCTTGTAGTTATCTTAATTAAATAAAAATCCAAACTAACCTAATTATCTCCTAATCCTAACCATCTTAATCCTAACTACATAATTATAACCAATTAACATCTAATCCTAAACCAAAATCCTAACTAATCTTCTCCTCCTTCCTTTGTTGGCAGCCCCAACCCATCATACAGCCTCCTCTTTCTTCTCTAGCGAGACCCCGGCGCGGGTCGCGACACCTTAACTCCTCGCGGCCTCCACCTCCTCTGTCATCGAACTCTCCATGGCCGGTCGTGAATTTCTCTCCCTTCGCGGCTTCTGCCACCTCCAGTGAGCTCCGCCGCGGTCTTCTCCCGGCCATGTCTCCTCCTGTACCGAGAGTGTGCCTCCTTCCTCTCTATTTCTATGTTATTATGTATGTATTTATGTATGTGTCATTTGTGATTGGGTGTACATAAATAATTATGTATGGATATTTGTGGATGTTTTATGTGTGCAGAGGTGTGTGCATGTTTGTTGTATATGTTTATATAAGAGTGTCTATGTATGTATATATAAATGTATGCATGATTATAAGTGTGTGAGTATTGTGTATGCCTGAGTGTATGCATGATTATGTGTATGTATGTATATACTCGTGTATATATGTATAGGGGTGAGTACATGTACATTTATGTATACGTGTGGCTATATGTGTTGGTTATATGTTACTGCGATGCAGACCTGTTGGTGCGCTCCGAACCTGATAAGAGAAGACGCAGACCCGATCTGGATTTACGTTCGTTATGGAACTGATACACTGGCGATTCAAAAATCAACCCATGGGGTGATCTAGAGATTCGTACCAGTTCCTGCAGTGGAGACCAGACAGTTATTCGGTTACAAAATTATGTCATTTCATGTGAGTGTTTGATTATTGGTCTGTTTCAATTCAGCATTTTATCTTATTGGTTCATGCAAACGTATATATTATTCTGCATTATACTGTTCATGACCATGATCATTTAGATAATATCTGTACTATAGTCGTAGTGTTTGGACTGGAATGTATTCGATATATTATCTACTGGATTTTTGGAGTTAGTTGTTCAGTAGTTGATACTTCAACCAACTAATGGATTTGATTGGGATAAAGCTTGACTTGAGATTTTTTGAGGGCAGATCAGATTAGCAAGAATAGTGGACTCTATTGATTAGTTATATTCATTTAAAATGAATTATAGGTATTGGAAGAGAGTAGATTAGTATGGTGGTGATAGATATATATATCCCCGATGTTTGATGTATTTGGATTCGATGTTTGTCACTGAGGTTAATATTTAAAATTATTATTGTTTAGTTTGTTACAGGTTTAGATGTGAGGGATTCAGACTGGGATCTTATCGATCTAGAGAATGATTAGCTGATGATTATACATAAGTAAATGGATTTGTGGGAACCATTATCAGACTTGATCTTTATTCATTTGATGATAACTGAGACGAGATTTTAACTAGATATTGAGAATTCATTTAAAAATGATGTAGCCTTATGAAGGATGGGATATTGGACTTGAACTTATCAGTAGACTCGATTGGAGTAGGGTTGACCTTGAGTCAAGAAACATGTGTTAATTGGATTGATCAGAACTAGTGTATTATACATGTATACAATGAAATTGTTATCTTGGTATATGCATCTTGTGATTGATTTTAATAGAAGTGAGAGTATGATGATCTTGATCGATGATCTTACTGTTATTTGATGGTGAGAATATGATTAAATATAGCTGACTGTTTATATGAGACTCTAATATATTGGTGACTAGAAGATAGATATACTGATAATATAAAGGACTAGAGTAGATTGACATAAACGCGATATCTGATTATTGATTCATTAAGACAGTGGTTTACTATATCATATACTTTATCATGGAGTGATACTTGATGTTCATAATGATTGTATCAAGACTATAAGTTGATGGATCAGGTACTATTGTATCTTAGTGCAGATGGATGAGATATTGATCAATTCTAGATGAGACTAACTATTGAGTAGTATCCGGGCTTGTTATTATATTTATGTTATTAAAAGTTACTGAAAAAAATATTGTTGGACGGTAACATATGCATTGTACCATTATTCTATTTACACAGCAATATTGTCCACATTATTATTGTTACATCATTGATATTATTATTATCATTGTATCGTCTCATTAATCAAAATAACATGGATATTGATTGTTCTAAATAATAACATAATAGACAACTTATACTGGAATTGGAAAATTGATGGAGGAGACAGGGTCTGTATTTTGGGTGGACCTATGATACAGATTGCGTATCCAAGATACAATTCCACTGCAGGGTTCTGGGGGATGACTGACATCCCATTTGTTTATTGTTCCACAGTGCTACTGTGAGTACTGTTCCACAGTGATACTGTAAGTACTGTTGCTGTTACTAACTACCAATGGTAGGGCCTGGTCAGTGCCAGACATCTGTGCCATAGTCCGGGTATGTACGGGACCCACCTAAAGCATAGAAAATTTCTCCAACCAATCGGTTTCAATAACTTAGGACGCTGATTGACACGTGTGATAGGCGTAGTATGGATGAGTCTATTGCATGTGACAATTGGTATTCGCTGACATAATAAATAATAATGAACTGTTCATAATGTATTGTAACTGACTGTAATTGCCTGACTGTACATATATATAAACCATGATAGACACCTGACTGTACACATGACCTGATTTGGACATTTGATTTTGTACTGATTGACTTTATTGTTTTATATTAATGATATTGAGTATTCAGTTATCTTTTATTTTCAGTGTATCATGTTGTTATTGTACACACTGTTTATATGCACGAGCACTTTCCTTTTCTTATACACTCATTAGGTCACTTTTGACGACCACGATTTGCATGTCCAGATATTGGATATGCTTTTTTTCAGTAATCAGGTGTTCGATGAGCCCGTGCATGTTGCGAGAAGTCTGGAGTTTCTCCGTATTTGATTATGGTATTCTTACCTCCTTTTTATTCTTGTTTCTGTATTTTTCTTGATTCTTGTATAGAGATTCAGTCTTTATTCTAATTCTTTATTTATATGATATCATGCATGGATGTTTATATATGATATGGCAGTGATGTTGATTTACCATAGTGATTATATAGCTTGTTCAGGTTACTTTAGGCTTAGCTTATATACGTGGGGTATTTTCCTCGCGTATATACGTCGCCTACTCTTATCGCGACTCCATTCCCACGTATTTGGGAAGCAGGGCGTGCACAATATGCTTGTAATATGTGTTGATTTTTGATCGCACATATTTATAATTCAAAATATTTCAACGAACTAATTTGTGTATTTTATGTGATTTTATGAGATTTTAATAAGATATTGAAAGACCAAGTTTTAATCCCTAATAATCTCTGATATGGCCTTCTGGCGGTCAACCGACCGATCGACTGAACCAGAAGTCGGTCGACCGAGCGGTTGACGATGTGCACAGAGACATGCACAAGCCCTTGCTTAAAGGCTGGTCGATAGGGCAGTCGACAGATCCAGAAAGTTTTACTCTCTGGATCTGGCCCCAGTCGGCCGAGCGGTCGATCGGCCAGAGAGCAGTGCTCGCTGGTTCTAGCCTCCGTCGATCGCACCCAGGTCAAATTGACAGACAGGTCTAGACCTGGGTACGGTCGACCGGGCGGTCGACCGGCAATGGTCATAAATATGGATGTTGGATGGTCGACTGGCTTATTACCGTTGGCCGGCTAACAAGTCATCTGACCTGGGGAGTTGCCCCAACGACCAGTTTTATACTTCTATAACGAGGGCTGTTTTGACTCATTTTACATAAGATATTGGAGAAATTTTAGAGCCAGTTTTTCCCATCTCTTATTTTTTTTCCACATGTTTTGGGCTAAAACTTCCATATCAGAAGGAGTATTTTTAAAGAGTCTTTCCAAAAGAGATTTCTTTAGTTTTACACCACTCATCTACCTGTTTTCTCACACAAGCTTGATCTTTCCGTTGTTATATTCATTCTATAGGATACTTGTTGTGAGAATTATTTTTGGTGATTAAAGTGTAGAGATCACCAAGAGTCCATCTTTGTATTTGAGGAGGCGAACTTGTGGTTTCGTGTTGTGACGAATTCTTGTGGGAGCTCAGTGTAGAGGTGAGGCTTCGGCAAGCTAGTGTGCTTGCGTGTGTTGTTCTTGCGGGAATAAGTGAGGGACTTGCGGGTCCAAGAGTACTCTAGGGAGCTCGTTGTAGGTGTTGTGGCACTGAGTGATATTGCGAGATCGATTTTAATAGAAATCCTTCACAGTGTTGAAGACGGGAATGTAGAGTAAGTGTGCTCGAACCTCGAAACAATTCTCCTGCGTTTGCGATTGCTCATCTCTCTCTCTCACACTTGTATTTATATATATTGTGTGCTTATTGTTTATATCTTTTACTTGCTTGATATTTCTTATGCTTAATTGATATATGCTTGGGATTGTTTGCTCACATTTGTATTCAACCAAGAGAGCCATAGTGGCATCTCAATTCTTAATCTAGAGGAATATTGAGGAGATAGTCCAAAGCCCTTCCCCAGGAATTCGGCTACACTCTTGTGTTTTACTTTGTGTGTTTGCATAATAGTTTTAGTTTGCACAATTAGTTTGCATTAGATTACTTGTCACTATTCACTCCCCTCTAGGTGACTTATAATTAGTATTAGAGCTTGGTGCTCTTGATTTGGGTCTAATAACCGTGAGTTAAAGATTCTTATTTTAGCTAATCACAATATTTGCATACACACATATGGATTTCATGACACCTCCCATGTTTGACATTCTTAATATCCAAACTTAGAAAGTTAAGATGTCAATGTACCTAAAAGCCCTAGGGATTCATGTTATTTTTTCCACTATTAAAGATTCATATTTTATAAATGGTAAAAATCTTGAGGCTAATGCAATATCCATCTATGCATTAAAGAGTACCCTAAATAATGAAATTTTATCTAGGGTTGTTAACTTTGATTCGGCTTTTGTAGTATGAAACACCCTTATCTCCTTTGGTGAACGAAAGCAATATTACATGGGGAGTGATTCAGATGATGGAAGTATTACTTCTATATGTGCTACAAAGTCCAAGGGGATGACCCCCTGGAGATAAACTCCGAATCTGAGCTTGATGAAGATGTTGACATGCCATATGATGAATTTGCTATATTTATCAACAACTTCTTAAAAAATATAAATTGTTAAAAATAGAACAAATTTTGAAAAATAAAAATAATTTGATTTTAAAAGAAAAAGATTCTTTTGAAAAAATTTGAAATTGTTTTAAAAGAAAATGAAGTTTTGAAAAATCAAGTTATTTTAATTGAAAAAGAAAGGAGATTGCCTTAAAGGAAAATAACTCTTTGAAAAAGAAAAATATTTTGAAAGAAAAAGAAAATATTTCTATTTATAAAATGAAAAGGGATTTTGTGCCTCATGTTTTTTCTTCCAAAATTAATAATGATATTTCTATTATGAAGAATATAACATTGATTGTTTGGCCTTTACTTAAGCTTGTTGATCATTCTAAATTGGAATCCATATTTTACAAGAAACAAATTTCACATATTCGTGCACATACCTTGCTGCATACATATGCACGCCTTGCTCACACTCACACCACTCATATACATGTTAGAGTGTACACATCCACAAATTGTGGCCAAAAAGGCCATCTTGTAAGATTTTGCTTTGATAGATTAAATTCTATAATTTTTGGGTTCCCTATAATACTAACCCTCATGGACCAAAAAGGAATGGATACCAAAATTTCTACCACTTGTGTTTGATACAGGTGTGGGTTCTCACAAAACGTGAGAGATTTAGTGCCTTGGTGGTAGATGCATTGGAGCTTGAAGAACACACTCATTTGATGCATCACTATCAAGGAAGCATGGTGGGAGGGCTACCTTGTGTTTGAAGAAATGAATTGGCTACATTTATTTGGCAACCATTTCTTTTTACTATTTAAAATGCTTTTAGTGCTTATATGCTAGTGTAGTAACCAAGACTCAATTATATGTGTTTTGTGCTTAATGTTGAGTTAATTGATTGTTAGCTATGCGTGTATTTTTGAATGGTTTTACATGTCTATCTTGTGATTCATGTTTTTGCTATAAATGTCTATATCATGTGATATGCAAATATTATTAAAACTTGTGTTATACATGTACAATTTTTAGGTTACATGCTATACATAATCTATTTCTATTTTGTACACATTTGTTCTTTGATTGTACATTGTATTTCCTACATTGTATTTCTAGTTTGATTATTCTTAATGTTTATATGATATATCATATTTTTGTGAAAAATAATTTTCATATGAGTTTATTAGAGCTTTATTGTTTATTTTCATGAGTATGTCATTTACATGATTCTTGTGCACCCACATTTTTTTTTGTTTACTCATGATTTGATTTTTTTCATGAGCTTATATATATGCTTCATGTATCTTGAGTGTCACTTTTGTGTAATATACAAATTTAATGAAATATATGTTTTGGTTTGAAGGATCTTTAACTAGTTTTTCAAAACTAATTTTAAACTAGTTTCTTGATTATTCACTTGGTAGTATTTTCAATCTCCAAATATTTTCAAATATTATTTTTGAAAACCCCTACCATCCAAAGGCGGATGGTTGGACGACCATACCTTGTATGCCTTAATGACTATCTTTTATCACGTACATGAAAGGGTGGTAGTTATGAGTTATACATATGATCTTCATGGTATTTTATTTTTGTATACTCATATGTATTTTGCATATATGTATGCACCAAATTTCAAGTGATATTTTCATACATACATACATACATACATATATACTACATATATATATATATGATTTTAATTATGCTTGATCACAATGTCTTTACACATTTTTAAAGCACAAACTATTTATACTAAGCTTGACTTAATTTTAAATGTAAATTGGTATGTTTACAAGCTTTTGCATTGATTTCAATAGGTATTTGTTTGGTATCAAATATATTTCATGTTTTACCTTCAATTGGTATCAAAAAACTTATAATTGGTATAAAAAACTTACAATTAATTACAATTGGTATCAAAATTTACATTTGGTATCAAAATTTATTTTGTTGACTTTAAGAAATTTCAAAATTTTGTTTTAAGTATTATCAAAAATTTTCAAAATTTATTGATGTATTGCCTATATGCAAGGGAGCTTAACATCTCCTCTATATATAGACTCATATTGAGTGTACTTTACATATTGAGGAGCTTGACCTCTCTTCGTTATGTAGTACATGTGTGTAGGGGGAGCTTAACATCTCCGTCTATACATTATATGTTATGCTTATGTAGGTTAGGATTAGTCATCCCTTCTCCATGTAATACATGTATGCAGGGGGAGCTAACTTAACGTCTCTCCTCTTCATGAATGTATATCACGTATACATCTTTTTTTATTGTTTTTCTTCCCCCCTTTGTTAATGAATTGATAAAAAAGGGGAGAAGAATTTAAAGAGTTTATATATGCATGTTTAATATTTATTTTTTATGCATATATATTTACTTTGTTTATGAGTTTTCATTGAATATTTATATGTTTATGCTATGCATGAGTCAAGAGGGAGCTTCCATGAAGCTTATCTTTAATCTATGCATATATAACTTCATGAGTTTCATCATCATCAAAAAGGGGGAGATTGTTGGCCCAAAGGCCCATCACTCTAGTTTTGATGTGATCAACTCATGTAGTATTGTACTAATGATCTTATGTTAATAAGTTTCAGATATTTGATCAAGATCTTAGTCAGAATTTAGCTTTAACAAAAGATTGGAAGTCAAGTTTTGAAGCTAGCACGTGTTGAGATTTAAGAGCTCGCGCTTCAAAGATCGCATCAAGTAGTCAAGAGGAGTCTAGCTTTTGGATCAAAGTTTGGACCAAGCCAAGACGGAGAAGAAGATTTTCAAAAGACGATTTTCAAGACCTGAGTCGAGTTGTAAGTATTAAGATTTTATTTTTAGATAAATGAAAAGGATAGATTAGTTATGGATGCTCAAGCTCATATATATACACACAAAATTTATATGTGTTTTATAAAATAGCTTTAGTTTTAGAAAATATCAATTTGGTTTGCACTTCAAAGAAGTTATCTTTATGTTTCATGAATAGAGTTCATCAAAATAAGTATACATATTTTATATGTATATTGAATTTCATTTATATGTATTGTTGGTTCAAATATTAAAAAAAACTTAGTTTGATGTTTCGAGTTCATGGTTTTTTGGTTTTGTATTTATCAAAACTTTGTTTAGAGGTTAATTATTAAAAACATAAATATTCATTTATATGTGTATTGGATCATATCCATACACATTATACTTCAATTGAGTTTTAATATCTTATTTTTGTATTTGAACAAGTTTAGGAAAAAAATATTTTTCAATTTGAAGATTGATTTTAAAAATATACGGTTTCGTTTTTTAAAGCTAAAATTCTTTATCATAAAAATAGTTTAATAAGTTTGTAATTTAAAGTATTTCAATGAACTTATTTTTATGAATTTTATGTGATTTTATGGGCTTTTATAGGATAT